>PVJD01012678.1:0-38309 GCA_004026545.1 Mormoops blainvillei | reverse complement strand
TAAATCGAGTTTTGATCCTCATCTTCCTCCTCTTCGTCACCCTGGTTAATTTGGGAGTAGTGCAGTTCATCGCTCTCTTTGCCAGTAGCAATGACGCACAATGAGTCACATCAGTTATTCTTCTTCAAGGGTTGTTTGGTAAGATATTTCTAATACATTTTGGAAAAAGGCTCCTCGGAAAGCCCCTTGCTCTTGCTCCTTTCAGTGGTTCCAGCCTCTCTACCAAGATTCCCAGCTTTTCTATTCACTTCGATTCTCTCCTGAAGACACCGCTCAAAACTGACAGTATCCATGATCCATTCCCCTAGTCTTCTGCATACAGCGTGGGTGCAGCCAAGGGTAGACTTCAGGGCTTTCTTTTCCCCCGTTCACTGCAAGCTTTTCCCTAGGCAACACGGCAACAGCAGAGGCAGAAAAGGGCTGTTGGGGACCCTGGCCGTAGATCTTCTTTCCTTATCCATAGGTTGTCTGAAAGGCAGGACCTCCCCCAGGGGTAGGAATAACGGGGAATAGGCCAGAGAGTGCTGCGGTGAGGTCCCCCAGGGCTTCCGTCCCAGCTATGTCACTATCAACCAAAGCAAAACCAAAGTCAAAAATCAAACACAAACACCCTTTCATCCTTTGGGGCTGAGTTTCCTCGCCTATGAAATACTGGAATTAGGAAAGATGACAGCGAAGATGCCTCTAGCTCTTACATTCCGTATCAGATAGAATTGTTTTTGGGGTACGGAAACCAGAGGAAGAGAAAGCCGAAGAACCAGGCCTTGGACGAGGCGAAAGTTGCAGACGCTCTTGGGACCCGGGAGCGGCGCCTGCTGCCCATTGCATCCCCAGGCCTGCTCTCAGGCCTTGGCTTACCATCTGGAGAGAAAGCGTCATACTGGCCTTGCTGGGTTTCTGAGGCCTCTCAGCAGAGACAGGACAAGGACACAACTTGCATCCCCCCAGATTCTGTAATTGAAAAGGAGTCATTCCCCAAATGGACTTGATAGTAATTAGCAGAAGGAGGACTAGGCAGGGGCAGGCCGGCCACAGGATCTGAATCGGGCTCCTGGTTGGGCCATCTTTGGTTCATCAATAAGACCAAAAACTTCCATTTATTGAGTGCCTTCTATGTGCCAGTCATTTTGTGGGACACCCTAAGCCCATTTAGCTTTAATCTCACAAACTAGGTGTTTCCTGTCCACATTTTTCAGAGGACGGAATGAGGTTAATTTACATGCAGATGCCCATGAGGAATTAATCAGCAAGTCACGCCTTGGCAGCTCCGGACGCACCTCTGTTTCCCGTGCCCCCATCCTTCCCCTGGAAGGTCCTCTTGTAACTGTCTGTGTGCTTTGCTTTGGTGTTATGCAATTAGAGTATAAGGATAGCAGTTTGGGGGGGAAATCATGACATCATTTCCTCGTGGAGTCAAGTCATTGATATAGACTCTAATGCCTCTGTTCCCCCATCTATCTCTAAAAGCCCGCAGTGTCCCAATATGTACAGACACATTACCATTCCAGTTTCCACACCATGTAATTCAATAAAGGCAACAGTAATAGCAGCTCCGTGAGGCAGAGAATAAGTAGAAATTGTATTACTTAGTCCTGAGGTAAGGATCTATTAACACTGAAATCCAGGCAAGTCGACATCCAAATGCACTAAGTTAACACAACATTTTAATAATTCACACCAAGTTCTCAGGTGCTTTGTCCGGGAGAGTAATTAACATCCCCTGCATCTGTGCACTTGGCAGTCCTCTCCCACGGCCTTCTGATATGAATTGTGTAAATAACATTTCCTCTAGCTCCTTCCCAACACAGGGCCGTGAAATGCATCAGTAGAATTTTAAGCCACAGGCTAATATTAGCATCAGCCTCTCTGTATCCTCCTTACACCTGCGGCTGATCACAATGATATTGTTCTATGTTGTTTCCATGAGTCTTAAGAAAAAACTCACTGCTTTACTCCAAGGCTGTTCCATCTCCGTGACTCTCCTCTACCCTGTAGAATGTGAAGAGACTGAAAAAGAATGCAATGGAATTTTAACCTCATCAAGACCTTGGCTCAGTGATCTGGCCGTGCCAAAGAGAAGCTTTTGCCAAAATGAATGGCTTAACATTCCCAAGTGCTGTTACCTCCTTCAGCCTTGGTATTTGCTCAGACTTTTCTCTGCCTCTCAGGACTGCTCAGTTTTCACAAAAGAGCTTGTTTCAACACAGGTGACCGGGTCCTGGCCTGAGACATCCTAATACAGTACTTCTGGGATGGGGCTCAAGAATTTGCATTGCTAACAATCGGCCAGGTGATGCTGGCACTCCTGGCCCAAGGTCATAAATTTGAGTGGCCTTGCCCTTGCAGACATCATGGTTAGAATAATTAAGATACTGTGAAAGTCAATTCCGGATTATAATTTTAAGAGGAGGTTTTTAAGTTACGTCTAACCATCCTGGAGGTGTGAATAAAAACTTATGCACATGCAGATGTGCAGGCCATCATCACGTCCTTTGCCGGAGTGATTGCAGGTGAACTGCAGACCACACGACATGTGGAAACTGCAGAGGGAAAAAACGAAGATAAACAAGCGTGATCCCAGGAGACAGCTTCAGAAAAACGATGACAATGAGCTTCCATTTTGAAGGTTACACAAGGGACCAGTGGAAAATCCTCCAGCCCTCCCAAGTTTGGGAATTTAATATGAGATCTTTGCTCCTGGGATCCCCAAAGGGCTGTAGCTTCAAATGAGAGGGGACTGGAAATAAACCTACTGCTCAGGGCGGAGCAGCACTAAAGGAAGGGGGAAAGTAGACACACGTGTACCCAAGATCCGATAACTCCAAGGTTAGTCCTTATGTGGGTTTGCAGCCAAATTCACGTCACCTTTCGGGTTCAAAATAGCTCAAAAGGAGCATTTGATTTAAGAAGTCCCAAATCGTTAGTGTCCCCGGATGATTACAAGAAGAAATGAGTTTTATTTCTGAAGGAATGCATCCTCAAGTCAACCCCTCCCCAAGTTCCTTCAGATGACTTTCCAAGGCACAGGAATTGACAGTCAAACACACACACACAATCACACCAGTACACATGTGAAATACACAGGGAGATATAGCCACATGAAAAAGAACCAGAAGAAACAAAAGGCAACAAAATCATACTTGTAAAGACTTATATGACTTTGGAGTTATCAATTTGGCCGATAAAAAAAGAACTCTTTCATATGTTTAAAGAAAAAGTAGTTGAGTAAATCATCTTTGTATTTTCCAAGTACTTGTATGTAGTAATTACTTAAGCAATATTAGTTGGAAAAAAAAAAAAAGAAAACCCAGATAGCTGCAATAGAGGTCATCAAAATTAAAGGTGTAAGGAATGTTAGAAGACAGCAGTGAATTACATTCTCCCAGCAACAATCAATTGGCATCACGGAGTACCTTACCCCTAGACGTTACTAGATTAGTAATCCTATACTGTGTCTGAAACTGCTAGCATAGCTCTTTGTGAAAGGGTTATCCCCTTCACAAAGTTAAATATTTAAGGTAAGTTCCAAAGGATCTAACCTCTTTGTTAGCCTTGGGTGCGCTTCTACTAATCCCAAAGACATCTTCCAGAACTGTGACATAAGCTTCTATATCACTCAGCAGTTGAATAGCAAGAATTGATGGTTGCTTAGGTATATAAGCAATCCAAATCTTTCTGAGTGTTAAAAGGAACACAATGTTTTTTTTCCCCCTGAAATTGAATTTAGAGATAAATTGGACTAAAGCCTTTGAACTTGGGATCCACAGTCAAGTGGAGACCCATTACTGGGTTTCCCTGAAATGAGTTTCCCATTACTGGGTACTTTAATTTATGCATCATTAAAATTTGCATATTTCTGGAGAGAGAATCCAGAGATATCATTAGATTCTCAAAAGGGCCCGCAAATCCACAAAGGTTATAGAAAGATTTCTTTCTGTATATTTCCCCTTATAAAAATGGGGAAGCAAAGTCAGAGAGCTAACATGATTTGCCCAGTATCACAACCTCACACGCATGTCTGCATTCTGAGTGCCAACCACATCCCGGAGACAAGTTTCTCCATTCAAAAATTCCTCCTTTAGTTAAGCCACCCAAAGAGCGCGTTATGAGTATTTTCCAGTCACGCATCTCTCTACAGATGAGAACATCTCTGAAGTTTCCCAAGCTTCCTCGGTGAGTTGTCATTCTGAAACCTCCTCACATAGAACATCTTAATTTTCTTCTTTGCAAAGACATTACCATACTGATGCAGGGTTTCTCTAGTATGCTTAGACTTCTCTACTTCAGGCACCCAAACCTTCACTCCAGACACATCTTAGATCTCCACCCTCTAGCAAACACTACTTCTTTCATCAGTGTTTGCCTAGGAATCAAGATGAAGGTTTGACTTGGGTGGTTTTTCAGAGTTCGTCTGACACGAGTGAAACACACACGCTGAGGCTGTTGAGAATCAAGAACTGTCTTCCCCAATGGTCATTAATTGGTAGGTTTGCGATTAGCATTATGGATTCCTTAGAAAACAAGGTCTATTTTCAAGTGTGGTTTATTAGAAAGAGCATAGTCCTTGCCACTTGCTAGCAATGGGATGCAGGCAAGCCACGTAGGCCGAAGATTGTTAGGTGAAATGCAGTCACCTCTAAAGTGGAGTGAGTATGGTTTTATGAAAACCTAGGCTTTAGAAAAGGTCCTTGTTTCACTGACTATGTGATTAATCACTTTGCCACTGGAGGTCATGATCTACGAAACATGTGTGTTTCAGATGTGGTTTGCTCACTAAGCACTGAGAATTGAAATTGTAGAAACTAAACCTGTGTGATCCACTGTAGAAGTAACAATACTACTTACCTCCCGCAGGAGAGCTGCAAGGTGGTGAATAAGTTACAATAACTGAGACTTCCCTAAGGTTGGCCTGAGTTTTAGGATCTTTAGATCCAGGCTCCACCGGTTGCCTTTTGGGTGATTTGGGCTGATTTACTGAACCTCTTCAGGCGTCATATTCATGATCTATAAAATAGGAATAGTAAAAGAATCAATCTTGTATAGCTGTGAGTATAAAATGAGTTACTAAATGTATTGCGCTTAGATCAATGTTAAGTTCTCAATAAATATTCATTTTATCACGACCATTAAGATTCATGCTCATAATGCCTATTATAGGCCCTGATATTTATAGATGATCAATGGCGTTTTTAAAGTTAATTAATATTGAACAGCCAGGTTGGCACCTGGCACAGAAGAGGGGCTCAGTAAATGTGTCCTGACTGAGCGAGTAAGCCAGTTCAGCGTGTGGCGCGTGGTAGGCACTTGAAAACGGTAGGTGGGTCTGAATCTGGCTGAGGTTCTGATGCCTCCGCCTTGCCCGCCCTTCGCTGTCTAATCCTCCCTCAGAGAGCCCAGTGACAGAGGGGACTCCTGAAAAGTAGCAAAGCAGGTCTGCTCTCAGCCCTGCCTTCACCAGTGAGAAACCTTTTGCCAAAATGAAAGCGCACAGCTGCAGGAAATCAAGACGAGGAACCTGATCTGTGGCCCCCAAGGGCAAGGGCAGCTGCGAGCCCGGGATGACAGAGGTGGGCAGCCATCTCTGGGCTCCGCAGGCTCGTTCTGCTGAGCAGAAGGTGGAAGAGCCCTTCCTAACCACAGCCTCTGACCAGTCCTCAACCTCCTGGGACTGGAGGCAAGGGAGGGCCTACCTGACCATCAGTCACTGTGTAAACTCGGGCAGGTTACTTTCAAACCTGTGTGCCTCACTCGCCTCTAAAGTGGGAGTAAAACTAGTAGTGTCTGTCCCCGAGCATTGTTGTGACGACTGAATGTGTTAACACACGTAACGTGCTGAACGCAGTGCCTGGGTTATAGTCAGGAGGTAACACCAGTCACGATAAACACTGGCTCTTATTAATACTCTGCTTAGGATGTAGGACCTTGGGGCGTTGTTTGGGAACAAATGGGATGTGTACACTCTTTTACTACAGAATGGTTTTAATAGCTTGGAACTTGGAGTTCAAAGTCCAAGATATATTTCCTGGCTGTTCCACTTACCAATGAATGAACTTTGACCAAGCGATACCTTGTCTGAGTTGCAGTCTTGCCATCCTGCGTTGGCAAAGTCAGGAGCTTCCCATCCCCACGGGGCTCCTGTGAGTACAAATAAGTGAGTGGATGGCAGGTGCTTTCTAGACGGTGAAGGGCTAGGCCGGTGGTATTGCTGTTCCCCAGAGAGTCGGCCAGCTTTCCTCCAACCCCTGCTTTGTCATTCAGGGGAGATGCTGTGATGGTGACTCAGAGAAGGAAGACCTCAGTTATCCCTCACAGTCCTGTGATTCTGAGAAGGATTCCCCCGGCCGTAGGCTGGGCGTCTTTGGCCGTGTGGAGTCAGCGTGCACTATTAGCCTGGCTTTGGAGAAAGAGCATTATTCTCTTCGAAGAGAGTCACTGGCTGGTCTTGGAATCAGAGCCCCTTGGATGGGCTCATAGAATGGCGTCTCTTTCAAAAAGTAAAGGAGGTTATTAATTTTCCTAGTTTAACAGCAAGAATACACATGTGATTTATCAACATCTACTGTGTCGGGCACTTCTCCGGGTATTAAGGATTCAGCAGTCTCTGTCTTCTTGGGGCTCAGCTTCCCTTTAGAACCCCTTCAACTCAAAGGCAAAGAAACTGAGGCCGGGGGCTCAGAGGTGATGGAACTTGAACATGTCACATGTTCATTTTGCAGCTGAGCTAGCTGCACAGCCCCGATTCTCACAGGCTTTCCAGACTTATTTCCCCAAGTACAACCTCACAGGCTGGGCAAATTATTTCTCCTTTTCCTCCCTCCGAAGTTACCTGTCAATTCTCAGCCTCAAAAGAATGTGGCATGCAATGACTGCGAAGGACCACGCGCCTGTAGGGGCAGAATGGAATCATTATATTGCATCGGGTTTATTTCCCCCTACGTTTTGCTGACAGCATTATTTTTTGCCAGACAGCTTATTAACAAGAGAAGTGATGCTGGGGACCCAGCAGATAAAATTACTGAAACCTTGCTCAGCATTAGGGGCGATGCCACAGCCCCTTGGGTCCCCTCCTTTGCTAGATTTGGTTATATCTCTTTCTCTGATTTGTTGCCAGGCTTTGGAAAATTGTTAAACATTCAGGGGCTTTGTGGGTGGACCTGTGCTGGTCTCCACGGGGAGGGGTGGTCCTGGGTGTGGCCATGCTCCCACCACTAATGGAAATGATATTCCAAGAGGCAGATACTAACTCTTTTTATCACCTTTAATTAGGAATTTTGAAAAACCTTCAGCAAAGCATGAGAGTAACAGAAAATAAACTCACGTCGGACATTTTATTTTTTTGATTTTAGTACTTAAGGGTTAACTTTTATGAGTTGTTTTTTTTTAAACTAGGTATTTGTGTTTAGATCTCTCAGTTGAAACCATTCCTATGTGAAAGACATTTCTCTCAGTAATGGCTACCACATTGAATGCGTTTTATGGTCCAGGTATGGTGCCCAGCGGTTCCCCTGCATTAAATTATTTAATCCACACAAACCCCTAAGGAATCGACGCTATCGGCCCCGTTTTATGGTTAAGAAAATGGAAGCCTAGAAAGGTTCGCTGTTTTATGCTCAGTGAGTGTCAGGGCTGGGACCGGAACCAAGATCTGTCCCACTCCAGAGCCCGTGTCCCTGATCGCTGAACAGGGCTGCTAGTGCGCAGAGCTCTCCCCGGGGGACTCGGCAAGAGGAGGCAAAGTGACAGGTGAAGGAGCAAGACCCCTTCAGGGTGTCTGTGCGTTAAAAGTCAACTCATTCGCCGAGGCCCTATTCTGTTGTTTCTCGAGTTCTATTTTTCTAACGGAGTGAATATCTGCTGTAAGGAAACTTTATTCTTACTTCATGGAAAGCCCAGGCTATATTAACGAAATGCAGCCTAAATATGAGACCATTGTAAATGGGAGAATGGTGGTATCTCACTGTTTTCTCCTCTTTCCGGTGTCCGGAGGGTCATGTCATATGCACATGTAATCTTCCTATAACCTCCCAAGGACCCCACAGAGGTTGACAGGGTAGAGGGCCAGGTGGCTTCATTCCAAGTCAGCAGCTTAGGGGTTAAGGACTCGTATTTTGCAAGCAAGTGGAAGTGAATTCAAATCACAACTTGCCTACATACCAGTGTGGAATTTGAGCAAGTAACTTAACTTCTTAGAGTTTCAGTTTCTTTATCTCTAAAATGGACATAATACCCTTTTGGAGGGTTATTTAAGGGATCAATGAGATAAGGTAAAGACGCTTTAGTATTATGCTCTTAAAGAGTAGACACTCAATAAACCTTGGCTATTATTCACCTGTTACCATCCATATATCATGCAAATTTTTATACTGAATTAATACCAAATATTGATTTGTATGTATCCTCTGTCATCTCTAATAGTTGGTATAACTCAATAATAATAACAATAAGTCACTAGTTCCATTACTTAAACAACAACAGCAATAAAAATAATGTCATTTTAGCATCCACTTTCTGAACTAAATATATAATTCTAGGAGAGAAATTGTTGACTCCAAAGTATAAGATAATCATCATAACAACCATCATTTACTAGGCGTCTCCTCTGTGAGAGGCATTTTATTATGAGTTTAAATATAGTAGCTCATCAGTTCTCACAATCACCTTACCAGCTAGTCCCTGTTTTCCTACTGATGAAAACACTGAAGCTCAGCAAGGTTATGTAACTTGCTTAAGTTGCACAGCCAGTAAGTAGCAAAACCAAGCCTGCTGGATGTCAACACTGCTCTACTACCAATTACCTTGATGCGACTCTTGTGATCTCTTAAAAATAAAGACCACTTCTTTATTACCCAGGGGAGGTAGCCTTAAATCGCCAGCTAAAGAAGGGGTGGATAGTGTTTAGTCACCAAAGTCACTGGTTAGAATAGGTTGTGCAGTAAACCCTGAAAGAAAACAAAGTTGTTGACCGCGGTCGTCCCTCCTTACTTTTAATGGCCCCTCCAGTCTGTTCCTTTACACACAATTCATTTCGCTTCATTCCAATTAATCCCTCTAGTGTGGCAGATTAAAGCAATCCCAAATCTTGGCTTTGGTTTATTTTTCAGTCACATCTCAATGATGGAATATTCGTCCCATCTCCAGAGCATCAAAACCATTTTTGCTTGTCTTCAATCACCCGGAACATTGGCAAGTGTGCCCATTATGCCTTCTTATCTCGGTCTTCCCCGAGAAGGAAGACGACTGCTGGAGGTGGTATTCGAGAGTTCAACGCGGTCCCGCTTCCCAGTGTGCGGGGCTAGGCTTGTTTTTCTGCTCGGGATCAGGGCCAGGATTTACGAAGAGGAGGAGAAGAACCCAAGAGCTCCTATCAGGAGCGCCTGGGCCAGGCTGAAGCACAGAGCAGCAGAGAAATCGCACTAGTTACTGGCTCGGGGCCACGTTTCTTCCTAAAGAAGGCTGAAAACATTGACACATAGGTCTGCATATTTAGGAACCTGAAAAAACCACTTTAGTTTTTATTTGCCTCTCTTTCTGATCTCCGTGTAGGTGCTTTCAGGAAACAAAGCGCATACATTCTCTGCAACAGGATAAAATCCCCCCAAATCCTGTCTCTGTCATTTCCTAATCATTAGGTTTTGACAGTTATTTAGCCATTAAGGCTGTCGTGGAGACTCAGAAAGAAAATGTTTAGGATGTGCTTGGCTCCTAGGAATACAGATGTTTTCACTGCTATCATCACCATCATCATCATTATTGTTGTTATAATTATGAAAAATTTATCTGAAGCAGCAGATCAAATTATTAAATTATACATGGCCCTACTCACTCTTTGTCTACCTAGATATAGCCTGAGAACAAGGCAATTGGCATTATTTGGGTAGTTTTAAGTTTCTAAAATACATGATGTTACCCCCCTTTTCAGTAGTTAAACCCTTCTTGGCTGAAGCACTTCTATATTCATGTTTAGGCTCACTCAGACTAAATTTGTTTCCACTGTGAATAGAATTAAATGACATGTGAAAATTCTCTCATCTCTAGATTCCTTATTAGTTATATAACGTGACATTTTTAAAGAGTGAGGGCTGGATTTATTTTTTTTCTTTACATTTCATTTTGTGCATTTCAAAATTACACAAACGGCATGAGAATTTATGCCTTAACTATGAAAGCTTTAATGGTTCAGAATATGTAACATTTCTCAGAAACGGGATTTGAAGTTCCATAAGGAAAGGCCTGGAAATGTCTGTCTTTCCTTTGTCTAGAGGCTGATACAATTTTCTGCTTTCAAAGAGGCTTGACTCATGTCTATATGCACATTTTTTTAGCTGAATAACTGAATAAATAACTCATTCCAATACTTAATAATGGGGGTCTTAGCACCTAGTCAGGCAGAACTAAATAAGATTCCAGGCTGACGGTGATTCTTTGCAAGGGCTGGACAGTGGAGGCCCGCGCTGCTTTGTTATTGCCATCCTTACGAACATTAGCCTCCGTATCCCAGCCCCTACTGCCTGCCAGGCAAGTGCTAGAAGGTTGTGTATCTTATCTCATTTACTCTTCACTGGGACTGCGTGAGGTGCTTAGTGTTGTATCCATTATACAGGTGAGAAAACTGAAGCTCAAAGAGAAGTGACCTCTCAGGTCACACAGCTGGGACGTGCTCAAGCTAGCATTCTACACCAGGCCGGCCTGACTTTGAAACCCACGTTCTTCCCAGGAATATCGCAGTGCGTCTGCCTGTGTCAGCTGCACCTTTTCTGCACCATGTTTCAGATCTAAAGGATCTCTAGGAGTACAGGAAGGCTAAAAATATCCAACTATTCTACTCTTAGACCTGCCTGGGGAATGGCTTCAGGAGCTGCAGCTCACAATGTGTGCCAGAAAATATCATTAAATTCCCATCTGTCCCCTGGAACAATCAAGTCTGAAGACATATTTGATCTTTGAAAAAGCTCCTTATAGACCTGAATGGAAAGACATTTAATTTGCAAGCCCAAGCCAAGTTCCATGAGATCAAAGAAAGAGGGAGCTCCCTGGTGGGTTTGAAGATGCATTAAATGCATGCAGAGCAAAGTCTAGCTCCCTCTTCCCTTTGTCTTGCTTTTTGGGTCAAGGATCAGTTTTGCAAAGACATATTATGGAAGCTCAACTGGGAGGCATTGTCCATGAATGAGGCTGCTGAGTTGTATGTGTGACCCACGGTGCCTTCTGCATTTTAATTAGGAAGTTTGGTGCCTCTGACCATTATTTCTTCCTCTGTGCTGCCCTTACTTAAAGTTAATTAAGTTTGCTGCTCTCCAGATGCTCAGCTCCCGGTGCCCCGAGGAAGGGAAGCTGTCTCTGTGTGAATGCCCCAGAGATGACAGAAAGAGTCACCGGATTGTTATTCAGCCCCAGGATGGCCTGGCCTCCTAAGACCTTGCCTCTGTCCCCACAGCTTGCCTCTGAGGATCCTATCACCTCGGAGGACACAGAGACAGTAATTCTGTACTCTGGCCTTCTACAGGGCACGGCAGAGCATTGAATGAGGGAGGTGTCCTCTCTACATTTCACCACAAGAGCCACAACCATTGTGGCATGAGTAATAAAGCTAACAGGTGCTGAGTCTTTCTTCCGTGCCAGGCAGCGTTTGGTCTGTGAAATGACTCATGAAATTAACTCACTGCATGCCTTCAACACTCCTATGAGGTAGATTTTATTATCATTCTCATTGTATGCTTGAGAAAATGAGGCACGGAGGCTCGTACCTTTCCTGCGATAACACAGCTAGTAGGACATCTGTCCATGGACCCAGTCAGCTATCCACTGGTATCCCAGACACTCACACAAACACACACAGAGACCCAAACCGGATCATCTTCCTCTTCTCCAGTAGTGGCCTATCCAAAATTAACGCAGAAAAACAAAGAAAGCAAACCAAGAAGAATGCTTTTGCAGCACACCTCCAAATCATTTAATTATTAGCAAAGGCTTACCCAGACTTCTCTGTCATAGAAATATTCTGGGGTGAAGGTTATGTTCTGTATATTGATAAGGTTTGGGGTTATACAGGTTATGAATTTCTCAAAACTCAGCAAATGAAGAGCAAATATTTTTGCACCAAATAATATGTTAAGTTTTACATCCAAAGAAGAAACTGAACAAATACTGAAGTTTAGTTAATGTTGTGCATACTGAAGTATTTAGGAAGAAGCATTCTAATATTTGCAATTTACTTGAAAATGTGCCAGAATGAAATGGTCTGATGACTGCATAGAGGGGTGGATAAGTTAAAGCAAATATATCATTTAATGTTGACAGTCTGTAGGTGGCCATATGGGTGTTAACTGTAAAATCCTTTCAACTTCTCTGTGTGTTTGAAAATTGTTATAATACTGAGAAACAAAGCCTGGAATTTCTATTAGTAGGTTTAAATGTGTGGACAGCATTAACTGTACCTGTCACCATTGTGCTGACTTACAATTCCATGTGGCAGGTTTCACAATATAGAATTGGAGAACATTAATTTTAGCTAAGCAAGGAGTATAAAGAAGTGACTACATGTGATGCTCAGGGATCTGCTATAAACTTACAATGAAGGACTCTTATGTCTTATTCCTTAAAGCCATTTCTTAAGTTTTTAGTTAAAATAAGAGAATTAGAGGCTGTGGCAGAATAGTTATTATAAATTCTTCTAGTCACTTTACTTTCTTGGTTTGCACTTCTCCCAGCCAAGGATGACATCATATACTCTATCTACATTTTAGTTTTCCTGAAAGTAAAATAAAATGAAATGCCCCCCTATTATCAGAATTATGTAAATCCAGATAAATGAGAGATGGGAGAGACCATTTTCCTTAATTCCCTGTCCTGGAGACTTTGATGTGTACGAGCCTGTCCATAAAGTATCCAGCCACGCAATAAAAACAGAGACATTTATTGAAGAAGATACAAGAAACATTGTCCATAGGACAATGACGCCTCAGTCCCTGTCAAAGTAGATGCCTTCAGACCTCACGCAGTTCTCCCAGTGTCTCTCCCACTGTTCAAAACACTCTGCAAGATCCTTTGCTGGAATCACCATCAACTACTCCTTCATATTTTCCTGAATCTCATTGACCGTCTGAAATCTCTTCCCTTTCAAAGGTGATTTTAGTTTGGGGAGAAGCCAGAAGTCACAGGGCACCAAATCTGGGCTGCAGGGGGTGCTGAGTCACATGGGTGATTTGACGTTTCTAGATGTGATGCACTAGGTGTGATGCATGAGTGGGACTATTGTCGTGATGAAGCTGCCAACCACCAGTTGACCATAGTTGCGGCCATTTTCATCATATTGTGTCTCTCAGCCTACAAAGAACACTGAGGTGATACTCCTTATTAATTGTTGTGCCCAGAGGGGCGTACTTGTGATGGACAAAACCTTCCCAATCAAAACACACATTTAACACGGTCTTGATCTTGCTGTGACTTTGAAGCATTTGTGCCACACTTTTGTTTGTGCTGCACTCATTACATCTTCCCCGAAAGCCTTCTGAATCACCCAAATAGTTTCTGCAGAGGAATGCTCAAGCGTAAAGCAAAATCTGAAACAGATTCGGTGCTTTGCTTCCTCAGTCATCTTGAATGTGCCAGCCTCAGAGTGTACGTGCTCACTCAGTGGCGTCTATTGTCCCCACTGACAAATACAGTGAAGTTCTCATTGTTCATGCATGCTCATTCCAGTCCACTCTCCTTGGCTGCAGGGCTCTATCAATGTTGCACAAACCTTTCTCATTATATTAATAATAGCTGGGCTGCTTCTGGGCAGACCTTGCAGGTACACACCAAAAGCGCTCTACCAAGTCTATCCGATGACCAGTCTCTTTCAAATGAGGGAAAGGGGTGGGATAGCTAGAGTCAGAGTTATGCAAAAATATGGTAATCATGAAAGCAAAGTTCTACATAAATTCTCTTTTCCAAGATAGCGGGTGTCAGAGCAAGAAGTTGTTGAGAAAGGAACAAGTTTCCTCTCCTGCATTTTCAGGGGAAAAATAATCATTCTGATTAATAGCAATCTAACAATTCCTAATTTAAGATCTTGGCTATCTACTCCTTAACAGTAAGTTCAGCGTGGCCCTGATAAGGAGAGCTAATGCAATCTCCTTTTCTCTTGATTACACTAAAATCCACAATATTGCCAAAGAAAACATTTGCTTAATGCAAATTAGCATTCAAGTCCTTTAAGTATGTCCATTATTCAATAGTCACATCCACGGAAATTTCTCCTTATGAAAGATCTTTTGGGAGGAACACTTACTTGCAAGCCGTTGATCAGTTCATTAGATTGGATATAAAATATCATGTCACAAGGTACTTTGACCCTCTGATTTTGCCAGGTAGAGAACTCCAAAGTTTTCTAAGGCTCTAAGTGTTTCCTTCAAGGGTGGCCAACTTGACAAATGCAGAAGAAGAGAGGTATCACTGTATAAAAAGCTAATCAATTCTGCCCCTCTAAGTCATATTGCCTTAAAGCACCAATTGTACTGAGTTAACTTTATAGGTGTTTATTTAATCCATCTGTCTTAATTTCACTTTGGGTTTCTTTAAGAAACATTATTACTTTTAATCATAACAATGAAACAGAACAGTGATTTTTCTCTTATCTGCATTAAAGGCTGCAAATTAAATGTATGTATATGATTTTTGGCCAATGCAGTCATTTTTTGTTTAAAAATAGAACCAGTATCTATACCTAATATGTTCTCTCAGAACAAAAGTTGACTGATGGCTAGAAATAGAGTAAGTCATATAAGACATGAAATCTTTTCATATCTTAGGTATTCAGTGAAGACGGCCCAGTGAATTTTCTGCTGTAAATAATATCTCATTCAAAGTCTTTTAAATATTTTTCAAAATTTATTGATTTGCTTCAGGATAACCACATTTTAATTTCTGCTCTCATTCATTGTAATGTTGACAAATGCTTGTATTCTATCCATTTAGTTACTCATTTTTCAAGCATTTATTTATTGCTCAGTGTGCTAAGCTGTGTGCCAATAAATGAGGATTTAAAAATGCATAAGACAGCGCGGGCTGGTGTAGTTCAGTTGTTTGGGCATCGTCCTGAAAACCAGGTCACAGTTCGAATCCCGGTCAGGGCACATGCCTGGGTTGCAAGTTCGGTCCTCAGTCAGGCGGCGTGCAAGAGGCAACTGATTGGTGTTGCTCTCTCACATCAGTGTTTCTCTCCCTCTCTTTTTACCCTTCTCCTCTCTCTGGAATCAATAAAAATAAAAAGTAAAAATGCATAAGACATCACCCCTGTCTCCAAGGAGCTCATATTCTAATTTTGGAGATGACACGTAAACAGTTAACTATAATAAAATATGAGATTTATAAATTTCATGTGGCATTTTATACTTTTCTAAATGTTTTAAGGCAACCAAGCCAAGGAAGCAATTTTTAGTCCAACTTTATAAGTTTATAATACACTGAAGGCCCAGAGTATGACTTCCCCAAAGTCACGCAGCTAGTTAGCTAAAACTGGAGCAAAACTCAGGCCTTTTCTTTGCTAACCAAGGCCTTTTTCTGTCAAAGCCCACCGTCTATATTTAGTGATTATGCTTACTGCTTTAGTTAACTTTGAATATCTACTTAGTGCTTAAAAAAGAATCCAAATCACTTTCGCTTCAAGAAAAGAGCTGACTTTCCTAATTGCAAGTTTAACCAGTACTAGAGTGTATATGCCTTGTGTATAGATCATTATCAATTAAAGCTTACAGAAGCAGCTGATATAGCTAATATCGCAGGAAGTAATATGAAAAAACTGAAGCTACCCTGCTCTGGGTACTCATGTATATCTGCCAAGGAAAGTAGCCAATTTGTCTTTAGAGAAGAGCCCACAACGGCATCTAGAGTCCAGGAAATACTAATCTCTCATTTTCTCAACACCTAGAAAGTCATCTCCAGGGTGAAAGCTCTCTAGGTCCAATATCTAGAACAGAGGTTGACAAGCTAAACCCTGCAAACTATATCCAGCTCATCTCAATTTTTATAAATAAAGTTTTATTGCAAGTGGCCATGCCCATTTGTTCACAGATTGTCTGTGGCCACTTTCATGTTTCAACACTGGTGTTGAGTAATTGTGACAGAAACCACTTTAAGGTTTCTACAAAACCCCAAAGGTTTACTATCTGGCCCCATACAGAATAAGGATGTCAAGCTCTACTCTGGAATGAAAAGTTTGCTCAATTTTCACACTAAACAAATGAGTGTCAACTGGTGTGTACTTCCTGGAAAGCCTTTTGGCTATTCTTCTTAAGGGATTAAGGGTACACATGCCCTTTAGAGCAGAAACTTCCCTTCTGCACAACAGAGCCCTGGCTGACCAGTGATGGGGTGGATGCAATTATTGCCGAACACTCACTGCATGTCAGCCATGGTACTAAGCACGTTAAAAGCATAGCCTCATTTCGGTCTCTAAACTTAGAAAGGCATGTATAATAATGAGAAAACTCAGCTTGGTGGAGTTTCATTTCCCAAGGTCATACCCTTAGTAAATTACAGGGTATTTTGGTATCCTGATTCTAAAGCCAAATGATCTTAAACCTCGTGTATCACCATCTATGGAGAAAAAAGGAGTGTAATTGTTAGCTATTGCTGTGTAACAAACAATCCTGTATTTAGTGGTATGATTAACCATTTTATTGTGCCAAAGACTTTGCGGTTTGGAGAGTAGAGTGGGGATGACCCATCTGTGCTTCACAGTGACATCAGCTATTTTTCTCAAACGGCTGGAGTTGTCTGGGAAGACTTCCTTATTACCATACATCAGGGGGTTTGGTTCTGGTTGTTGGCTTGCTTCCTTGTTTGTTTTTGTTTTGTTTTTTGCATTTGCTTCTGTTGGGGCTCCAGTTTCCAAGGTGGCATTATTGACATGTCTAATGCCTGAGCTGGGATTATTAGAAGAGCTGGGGCTGGCTGAGCGTCCCCCTCTTCTCACACAGCCTCCCCATATGTTATCCGCTTTAGATGTTGAAATTGTTGTTATATATTCTATTCGGATTTTAGTCTCTGTTTTTCTATAGATCCATATCTGCTTATAGCAGTTTTCAGAATCTGATATTTTGAAATATGCTTATATTATTTCCTACTGCATCTTGAAACTGATTTGTATACAAAATTTGTTAATATTTCCTCTGTTTCAGTGGACCTCTCATGGTACCCATTACTCTTCTCAATTCTCTGCATCAAGCCAGAAATAAACTTTAGATCTATTATTGAAAATTAATTACAGTGGTTTGATCCAAACTTCTACCCTCTAACATTAACTAAGAAATTTGAATCTTTACAAAGATTCAAATACAGGATGTCTCTCTGTGTCTATAGAGTTAAATAAGCTAAAGAATAAATTAACAGCTGATAACTTCCTTTTGGGTCTTTTACTGTCATTTTTCTCTCCTTGTTGCCCACCTCTTTCTCCTTTGTTACCACATAAACAGGTCAACCTCTTTACTTGGGACCCTGTCACCAGACCATCTAGTGACTAATAATAATTTGACAGCTACTTTAAAATAAAAATTCACAAAAAGATGTGACTGAGATTCTATAGTTGAGTTTTTTATCAAACAAGTAGAACATTTTACCTACCAGGGAGATGAAATTCTGAAACGTCCCCTTGTTGAATCTTCACTGCACTTCAGTCAGTTTCCCTTTAGACAAACAAATGTTGAGCTCCTAAGAATCCAGACTTTGCAGGAATTTATAGGTATCGATTTATTCATTCTTGCTAGAGGACCCTAAGCCCGTCTCTCCTTTGCCACTAATGGGAGAGATGAGCAGTGCGGCGAGGAGCCAAGGAGAGTTACGGGGCTTCGACAGGGGCGTAAGAAAAATCAGTGGCTGTGAATTTGTAATTTTTAGTTCCCATGTTCATGCTCAGATAGCCTGGTCTTTGAAGAAAGGTGAAAAAAAGGAGTCCCTGAATTGTTCCAATCTGCTTAGAAGAAGCAACACTGATGCTGGTTTAGTTCCTATTTTCATCATGTAATTAATCCCTGTGCATAGATACCATTATTGTCACTGAACCCCCCTGGGCCAACAGCATAGCATAGCGAAGCTCAGAAGGTAAGGTAAATGACCTCATAAGGCAGACCGCTAAATCAGTTTACCGATCCTGTAAGTGGCAATTTGAGATTCTTTCCAAAATAGACAATAGTTTCTTCATCATATGGCTCCAGGGCCCAATTTGTAGTTTCAGAGGTTAAAAGGTAAGAATTCAACCTCATTGAGACATGAATTATTTTTTTCCCTTGTGCTTTTTACCAAGAAACATTTCCAGTGAGAGCTAAGGCTGGTGGAAAACTTTTAGTTGGCACAGGCTAGAGCTAATCAAACTGGGGACTTTATCAAACTTTGTACTTTATCCCCAGATATTGAGTCCCATTTCAAATATGCTTCCCAAGGAAAATGGTATTGACCACAGCATTGTGAAAATGTTAGAAATGTCTAATCGGTGGTTCCTCCAGGCTTTTCTTTCTCCTTCCTTTCAGTACACATTTATTCAGCACCCAGTCGCATGTGTCCTTCACTGTACCACACATTGTGACTAAGAGAATGAATAAACACATTACCTAAAAGGAAAACCAGAATTGGCATTTGTTTTTTCTATGGTCCCTGTATGTAATTCCCTTCCTGTTCTCAGATTGAATATTCCTGAGACTGATCCCTTCCCCCTTTTTGGATGTGGTTTTGGCTCCATTGCTAGTCCTGGGATGGAGCATGTGACCTAGAACTAAGGCAATTAGGGTAGCCCATTACTTTGGGCAGTGATTGGCTCAGCAATAAGCATAATCTCCAGTTAATGCCCATGAGAAGCAATGAGATTACCATGGGAATCTTGAAGAAAAGCTTCTATCTTTTTTCATTAGAAGTAAACAAGAGACATAAGCTGGTGCTGTGGCAGCTATTTTGTGAGTAGTGGGACTGAGAATGGAGTAAATATTAAGGATGAGGTGTAGCAGCAAAACCCCATCCTGCTGACATCATATGAACCTTGGATATAACCATTTTTGAAGGAGAATTATTCTTAAGCTGTTCAGTTTTATGACAATAATCTCCCCTATTTTGGAAGCCTTGTTGAGTTAGGATTTCTATCATTTAAGCAGCCTTGACTAATGTACATAAGAACAAAGAGACGGTATGGCGAGTACCATAGCAGATATATGGGTTAAACAAAGCAGAAATTCAAGGGTAGAGGGATCCTTCTACCCAAGTCAAGGAGGAAAAGGGGCAGTGTACTAAGGAGAGAGGATGACACCAGCCTTTTATGGACCTGCCACCCCCGAATTAATCTCACCTTTGTAATGATGTTAATTTTGAGTGAACCATTTCCACATTTTTAGCATCTGGCCACAAAGCGTCAACAGGCAGAAGGAAAAACAGATGAAGATTTAGGTTGGTGCTGTGGCCACTGTTTTCTGAGTAGTGGGACATAAAAATCTATCAATGTCAAAATTTACCTTGAGTACCTACTATGTTTAGAGATATTTATGAAGGTTATTTATAAACGTGAGAGATTTATGAAGGTTTCCCCCATCTAAAAACCCATTCCCCTTATGCTAACACTTCTTCAGGGAAACCTTCTCTCTTTTTCACTTGGCTCAGGTGGGCGGATTGGGCGGATTGCACACCTGCAGCTTCAGCATGGGCACATGACAAAGCCGTCTATCCTGGGACACATGTAGCAGTGGCTGGAAGAGGCCATCTATTTCCTCTGCACTTGTCATTAGGAGGACGTGAACACAGAGACAGAGGGAAGCAGATCTGAGAGACAGAGAGAGACTTGACCCTCATGGAACCGTTTTTGAGTCCCTGGGTCCTGCTGTCCCTGATCTCACCCTGGACTCTAGGTCACATGAGCAATTCAATATCTCTCTAGGGTTCAGAATCTTGGTTTATTCAGCACCGTTGTCCCATATCCATATTTTTGGACTGCATACTGTTTTCGATACCGAACTCTGACCACAGGGAGCTTATTAATTGGGGAGAATTGGAGAACGTGATGATGGCTATCTCAGAGAAGGGAGACATCAACGCCAGCCAAAGGCCTCGGGGAGGAGGTGGGGCTCGAGCTGCAATATGAACTTATTTATTACCCAGACTTCACTTTTTCATGAAATATGTCAGCGGGGCAACATATTTCATTCAGAACAACACTGACACACATCTGTTCAAATAAATTAATATTCCAGTTCTCAAGCAACTCCTTTGGCAAGAGAAGATGGTTTCCTTCCCCATACAAATAGGAGTAAGAGAACACGAGAGAAAGGGAGGATGGAAAAGACAGTTTCTTTCATTTATTCAGATACAACCGTGGCAGAAATAGGAGAGTAGTAATAGCAGTGGTGGTACCAGCGGTAGTTGGCGGAGGGGCATAATGGTAATAGCAGTGATAATACTAGTGAGGACAGTAGTTTTATGGCAGCAGCGGTGGTGGCGGCAGTGATAACTGTGTCGGTTCTTATTTAGCCAGTTCCCACTGACTGTCCGGTGGCCTTGCAATTGATGGGGATGCATTCCCTTACAACAGTCCCAGGACGTGGGTGTCATCATTATCTCCAGTCTATATACAGGGCCCAGGACTCAGAGAGGTGCGATTCTGGCGTCAAGGTCCCAGAGCCTGGATTTAAATCCACAGATGTCCAATCTCAGAGTTTCTATGTTTCCCCACTGCACATTTGGCCCCATTTCTAATTCTAAAAAATGGACCTCCAGTATGTGTGTGCATACCTATAAAAGCGCATAGAATATGATGGACCTCGACTTGGAACGGCCTGAGGTGGCTTCTAAAGGCTACATGTGAGGACAGGGCCCTGGGGACACTGGCCACTGGGAGTAGGTCCTGGGAAAGGAAACATGCTACTGACAGGCAGTTCAGCCTCCTTTGGAGGATGGGTTTTCTGTCTTAATTCTTTTATTTTAATATATGCATTTAATACTCTATGAGAATTGTCTACATAAAAGAAGTTTGGGTACAAGTGTCAGAGAAATGGCTCACCACTTATTTTTTCTTTAAATTTGAATGCTTTCTAGGGTGCAGCTTATGTGTTTACTTGGCAAATACACATTGAATAGGGAAGTGGTGTTTTGAAAACATCTCTTGCCAAACCATGTTTATAAAATATAATTGAATTGAGCCTTTTTGGACTTTATTTTAGATCTCCTGCATACTCGGCTTTTTCAATTTCACATTGACTTTGAGATTCTAAATCCAATTCTAGTACGTGACAAGTAAAATGAGACAAATGTTTAAATTCCTGTCTCAGTGGCTGTCTCTTGAAATCAGATTTTATGCTAAGTGTCAGTAATGATACTTGGGTCTGGGAACATATTTCACTCTGTTTCTCTCTCCTGATGAATGTGGGGTTTTTCACATTGACAGACACCCCCTCCCATGTATTTACCCCATCTCCATGGCGTGGAAGACTTGGCCAGTGAGACCCCCTATTTCTAAACCCAACTGTCAGAAGAACACAATAGGAGAGAACATTTCAGGAGATAAAATGACCTGAACAGAAGTCAAGGAATGTTCATGGCTCTGTTGTTCCCTAATTTATTAGCTTTGTATGACCTTGAGCAAGGCACCTAACCTCTCGAAGCCTCAGTTTCCGCTTCTGCAAGATGGTGGATCACAGTACCCGTCCTTTGGCGTTGCTATGGGGATGAGATAAAATCATAATTAGCACACAGTAATTAGTGAGGATTAGCTGGTGTCATCGTCAACATTATTTTTATTTCAGGAACATGGGGATGAAATTTTTTCAGGTCACCACTTAATACAAAAATGTTGCCTTTGCCTCTTCCGAGGCACCTGAAGGCCAGAGCCAACTAATGACTGAGTCACTGAACCCAGCATGGGAGACCTGGGAGGGCGGAGGAGGGAGCGGGACTAAGGAAATGAGAGACAGAGCCCCAGGGGCAGATGCCCATGTCCGTGTGAGTAATGATAGCAACTGGGGCACTGAGAACAGCGACCAGGAAAATTACCCTGCTTTCAGTAGCCTGGGAGCTCGTGTGTCCTTGTCCGTGCTTCCCGTGATAGTTTAAAACTTCCAGAAGGCATTATGATGATTTTTATTTTTTTGAAAGCAGACCAAGTATAAATAGCAAAAAAGTAAATAGTGTTTTGGGTACAGTGCCCAGCCAGCAAGTGCTCAGCCCATATCTTCTAATTTTTGAAAAGACTCTTGCCAACGAAGTAGACTAGAAAAGGAGAACATCTTAAGCTAATTAGGAAGATGCTGTGGACTGAATTCTGTCCTCCCCAAATTCATATTTTGAAGCCCTAACCCGTAGTGTGACGTATTTATAAATGCGCCCTTTGGGGTCTATGGGTACCTGGCAGGAGGCAGCTAGACTTGCTATACCCTGGGACATTTGCAGAGTGGCTTCAGACCCAGCACTGGCACTGAGTTTGAACTTGTATCAGCCTGATGAATACCACTCACCCCCTACCTGGTGACTCATTGAGAACTTACCTCATGCAACCTGAATACCGCCAAGGGTCTTTCAATGACTGAGCCTAACAGGCAGCTGGCAGGTGGGGACAAGTGGCGTTGGATCTCAGGGTGTCTTGAGACTTTTGCTAACCTTCCCCCAGGTCCCGTTGCTAGTAAAAGCCAGCCTTGGAGTGCAGCTTGGGTTTTCCTGCGCACACCCAGGCCCAAGAAAGTCAGCCACGAACTGCGGATCACTTTGTAATTCCAAACAGGTAGCCCAGTGCCGGTCACAGGCATTGCCTGATGCCAGGTTCCTCCCAAGAAACCCCAGAGCCAAGACACCCAGTGGCCAGCTTCAGACAACCTCAGAGCAGGATCCAATTAGCTTCACAAGCAGTATATCTAAAGGGGAATCTCAGCGGCCACCAGATCTTGCCGAGGCGTAATCTGCTTCACGCGGTCAGCACACGCACAGCAGCTCATACGCTGCGGTCAGGGTCCATCCTCACAGGCAGCCAACCTGAGGGTCCACCCCCTGCGCGAATGAACCAATAGAAATCAGGACTCAGTTACAACAGGAGGGCCCACATTACCCACACAAAGGACATGCCTGGAGCACCCAGCTCACGTGATCAAGGAGACTGTGCCACTGTGTCCCACAGGCCACCCTACCAGGACTGGCAGCCATAACAGATGTAACTAATACATAGGAACAAATGCAAAGAGGCAGGCAAAAGGGGGGAGGAAAAATTGCTCCAGATAAAAGAACAGGAGAAATCCCCAGGCAAGCAGCTAAATAAAATGGAGGCAAGCAATTTATCAGATATAGAGTTCAAAAAAATGGTTATAAGGATGTTCAAGGAATTTAATGAGAAAAACAACAGCATGAAAAAACGACATAGAAAGCATAAAAAAGAACCAGTCAGAAAAGAACAGTATCCGAAATGAAGAATACACTAGAAGGTAAAAACAGTAGGTTGGATGAAACAGAGGGCCTAATCAGCTATTTGAAAGACAGGGTAGCAGAAAACACCCAACTGGGGCAGCAGAAAATAAAAAAGAATTTTAAAAAATGAGGATAGTTTAAGGGCGCTTTGGGACAATATAATGTGTACCAAAATCCACATCGTAGGGTTACCAGAAGAAGAAGAAAGAGAGCTAGGGATTGAGAACCTATTTGAAGAAATAGTGACTGAAAACTTCCCCCACCTGGTGGGGGGGAAAAAGACACACAAGCTCAGGAAGCTCAGAGAGTCTCAAACAAGATGAACCCAAAGAGGCCCACACCAAGACACATCAATATTAAAACAGCAAAGAGAGAATCTTAAAAGCAGCAAGAGAAAGACAGTTAGTTACCTACAAAGGAACTCACATATGCCTGTCAGCTGATTTCTCAACAGAAACACTTCGGGCTAGAAATGTTTGGGCATGAAGTATTCAAAGTGATGAAAAACAAGGACCTACAACCAAGACTACTTTACCTGGCAAGGCTATCATTGAAAATCGAAGGAAAAATAAAGAGCTCCCAGACAAGAAAAAGCTAAAGGAGTTTGTTATCATCAATCCAGGATTACAAGAAATGTTAAAGGGTCTTCTGTAAAAAGAGGAAGAAGAAAACACAGAAACATAGTTAAAGAATAAAATGGCAATAAATATGTACCTATCACTAATCACTCTAAATGTAAGTGGCTTCAATGCTCCAATAAAAAAACATAGAGTAGCTGAATGGATAAGAAAACAAGACCTGTATACATACTGTCTGCAAGAGACCCACCTCAGAATGGAAGGTACACACAGACTAAAAATAAAGGGATGGAAAAATATATTTCATGCAAATAAAAATAAAGAAAAAGCTTGGGTAGCAATACTTATATCAGGCAAACTAGACTTTAAAACCAAGACTATAGTAAGAGACAAAAAAGGACACTGCATAATGAAAAGGGGAGAAATCCAACAAGAGGATATAACCCCTGTAAACATTTATGCACTCAACATAGCAACACTTAAATTTATAAAGTAAATCTTGATGGACATCAAAGGAGAGATGGACAGTAACACAGTCACAAAAGGAATTTTAACACTCCATTGACATCAACAGATAGATCTTTGAGACAGATAATCAACAAGGAAACATCAACCTTAAATGACACATTAATTAGATGAATTTCTTCAGAGCATCTCACCCTAAAGCAGCAGAATACACTTTCTTTTCAAGTGTACATGGAACATTTTCCAGGATAAATCACATGTTAGGACACAAAACAAGTCTCAAGAATTTAAGAAGATTGAAATCATGTCACACATCTTCTGCAACCACAGTGGTGATGGGATTAGTGCCCTGATAAGAACAAATACCAGAGTGTGCTCTCTGTCCCCCAACATGTGAGTGCATAACAAAAGGCAGCCATCTAAAAGCTAGGAAGAGGGTTCTCACAAGGATGCAACCATGACAGCACCTTCATCTTGGACTTCCAGGATTCAGATCTATAAAAAATGAATTTCTGTTTCTCAAGCCACTCAGTCTATGCTACCTTGTTATAGTTACCCAAGCTGTAAATTAGGCGTGTTCTGTGCAGTCATTGACAACAGACATATTCTCTTACATGGATTGGGGAGAGGGGACCTGGAGCATGAGGTGGTGGCGTGAGCTGGAGCCAGGGATCTCAACCCAGCCCTGCAAAAGCCCAGTCCTAGGATGGGGGCAAAGACCATATATATATATATATATGTGTGTGTGTGTGTCTTTTTTTTTTTTTAAGATTTCACCCACTTATTTTCAGACAGAGGGGAAGCAGGGGAGAAAGAGAGGGAAATGTCAATGTGCGGTTGCCTCTCATGCACCCCCTATTGGGGACCTGGCCCACATCCCAGGCATGTGCCCTGACTGGGAATTGAACTGGCGACCCTTTGGTTCACAGGCCAACGCTCAATCCACTGAGCTACACCAGCCGGGGCGCAAATTTTACTTTTAAAGTGAGGAAATTTAGGGGGAGACAGAGAAAGAGAGACTAAATGCCTTTTTGAAAATCCCACAGCTGGTAAATGCAGGGTTAGAGGCAAATGCAGGTGTGTCAGACACCAGGGCTGTGGTTTCTGTGAGGCTTTATGTTAATTTTAAAGTGTTGAGATTGTTAATTGATATAGTGTTTGTTCACTAACTTACAGTGGCTATTATTTCCTCCATTGAATCAGTATCAGTTATCTTCGTTATTATTATTAAGAACAGACCTGTTACAGGCTGTCATGGATTGGTGTGTGGCTCTAATTTAGACCAAAGTGTTTTCCAGGAAAACAGGCAATTCTGACTTTTCTCAGGTAGAAACTGACTTTTACAGTAGCAGTCCAAAACCTTCTGGTTTTGGAATCAGAAGACTACCAGCTACCAGTTGCGTGATCTGGTCAAGTCACTTCACCTGTCTCTGCCCGTTTTTTCACCTGCCAAGTAGACTTACGTGATAGTTAAATTTTTGTGCCAGCCTGACTGGGCTAAGGGGAATGCCTGGATCACTGGGAAAACATCATTTCTGGATCTGTCTGTGAGGGTGTCTCTGGAAGAGACTGTCATTTGAATCAGTAGGCTAAGTAAAGATCACCCTTCCCAGTGCAGGTGGACGTCATCCAATCTCCTGAGGGTCAGACGGAGTGAAAAGTTGGCAGAGGGCAATTTGCTCTGTCTGCCTGAGCTGCGATGCCTCAGGTCTCGGACAGAATTATGCCACCAGCTTTCCAGGTTCTCCAGATCACAAATGGTAGATCATGGAACTTCCCAACCTTCATAACCAAGTGAGCAAACTCCTCTAATAAGTTTCCTCTTATACATATATCCATATTTATACCCCATTGGCCCTGCTTCTCTGGAGAACGCTGACTGATGCAACGTATTAATGATTTCCCTCTAGGTGGACGTTTGTAGGAATTAAATAAGACAATCAAATACGACAATTCCCATAAAGCATTAAGAGTGGTGCCTGATATATTGAGTACTCAATATGTGCTAGTTATTACTTTTTTTTTTTACTTTCTGGAAAGGTTTTTGATTGCTTTAACTGATCCTGTTATACAGAGGACAAAAATTTAGGCTTAGAGGCATCCACATTGGCCTTTGATTTCTGTTCTAGAATAGCGGAAAGTCTGAAACACATTTTGCGTGACTTTAGGTTATGCAGCATGTCTACTTGAACCTGGGCAGGATGATGTACAGGAGAGATCAAAGCAGACACCCTGCTCCCCTATTCAGAGGGCTGTTCTCACCTTAAAAGTTTGATTAGGGCCTATAGTCTCCTCCGTCAGTCTACACTTCTGTTGGGCTAAAACGGAACCAGATTCTCACTGTATTTGTGAATAATGGACTTCAAACACTATGTGATAGTTGTATGTATATAGGTACATATGGGTATATAGGTACCTCTCAATGAACAGAAATGAGCACCAGAGATTGAGATGTCATCACCTGGAGTGCTAGGCTTTCCATCGTTAGCTTTTATAACTTGAAACCTAAGTCTGTTTGTTCACAATTCATTAACAGCCACTGCTCATTGGCAGTTTACTATGTGGCAGGCACCAGGCTAAGTTCTATATGTTCACCACTGTTTTGTCTAATCATCACACTCTATAAGCAAATGTTATTATCTCCATTGGGGAAACCAGGAAGCTGAGGCTCGGAGACTAAGTGATTTATACTAGGATGCACCACAAACGCATGGTAGAACCACAAATTGACCCCAGACTGTTTGGCTCCATACCTATGAAACATTAATTACCAAGGTCTGTCTGGAAAAAGTCCAGCCATTGTTAATATAACAAGAAAGGTTTGTGAGACATTGATGTAACCTGGCAGCCAAGGAGAGTGGCCTGGAATGCACATGTGTGAACAACGATGACTTCACTGTACTAGTCATTGGGGGTGGTAGACGCCATTAAGTGAGCACATGTACTGTGTGGCTGTCATATTCAAAATAATTGAGCCAGTAGAGCAATGAATCTGCATCAGACTTTGCTTTAAGCTTGAATATTTCTCTGTGGAAATTATTTGGATGACTCAGAAGGCCACAGCTATTGGAAACTGGCGGTTGGCAGCTTCATCACAACAACGTGCCTGCTCAGGCATCACGTCTCATGCACAGTTTTTTTGGTGAAACATCAAATCACCCAGGTGACTCAGCACGCTCTACAGCCCAGATTTGGCACCCTGAGACTTCTGGCTTTTCCCGAAGCTAAAGCACTTTGAAAAAGAAGAGGCTTCGACCATTGACAAGATTCAGGAAAACACGACAGGGCAGCTGATGGCGATTGGGAGAGCTGTGTGAGGTCCCAAGGTGCCTACTTTGAAGGGGACTGAGGCATCATTGTCCCATGTACAATGTTTCTTGTATCTATCTTGTATCTTCTTCAATAAATGGCCCTATTTTTCACATTACATGGCTGGATAGCTTCTGGACTGACCTCATAGTTTTCTCAGAAAGTTCTCAAATTCTTGATTTTAAAAGTATGCTTTATGCTAAAGAGATAATTTTTTATCATGCGCAGAAACCTTTTACTCCCACTGTTGCAACACCTCTTGTATTTATCATGAAAGCCAATGAGTTGACTGGAGTCACTTAACAAAACTTTGTCATGTAGACAAGCCTTGCCCAAGCACATCTATTCCTTCTGGAGAGGACTTTCTGTAGTGCCAGCGTCTGAGAAGATATCATTTCTCTACATGGGCAAACTAATGGGAGTGTTGAGCAATTACCTGGAAAATGGAATTGATGCCAGCAGGCAATAAGAATAATTTAAACCAATGAACTCTTCCCCCACGATTTCAGGGTTGAGTGTAGGGTTTTCCTCTTCTGTCTTTTTGTTTTGTTTTCCACTGGCTGAGCTTTCCAAATAATGGTTCCATCTGTCCACTTCGCTTTGCCTGAGTAATCACAGCCCAAGGGGAGTGAGAAGTCAAATGTCAGACATGCAGGGAAACTAATGTGAGGGAGGCTGTGGGAAGAGACATCATTGTCTGTTCTCCTTCCCTGCAGCTGGGCCAAGGATCTGGAAGTAAATTACTTACAAGCGTCAGTTTCCCCAGGGAGGAAGCTACACTTTGGAAAAGGAAGTGGTGGGGGAGCAATCTGGGAGACCCCATTGTCAGGAGTGTTGGCTACCAGGGTCCAATGCAATTAGCCTTGGGATTATGGAAAGAGATCATAGCTGAGACAGAGATAAAAAGTGAGGAGACAGGAAGTAAAAACTAGAACACTTGTTAACAGCTCATTACTTCGTCATTGACCCTGTACCAGGCTCTCGGCTGGACCCTCGATGTACGTTATTATTCTGATCCTGCCAACAACTCTGTTTCACAGATAAAGAAACTAAGGCCAGAGAGGTCAAGTAATTTGCCCAAGATCACACAGCTAGTAAAGAACAGAGCCAGTATTTGAACTAAGTGTCTCTTAATCCAAATCCCTTGCTCTACACCACTGCTCCTGGCTACTCTAAACCAGGGGTGCTGACCAAAGGTGCAAGAGAGCCCTAGAAAAGACAAAGAGGGGCCCAGATTATAAAAACATGGCTACCGTTTATTCCATAGCAAGATGTTTTACATGCATTAGAAGTAAAAGCAGATTAGAGCTTTAATTTGCAGGGGTGCAGAGCCAGTAAGTGGGTTAGTAAAGGATCTGAACCTGGGTCTCTGCACCCGGTCACGCAGTGCATTCTTTGGTATGTTACGGAGCCTCCTTTCTTTCATACTATTGCTTCCAGGAAAATCAAGGGAGCACTGTGTCTTCTAAGTTGTGCTGCACAGAATACCGTGTTTCTGAATACTATACACAAGGTTAAACAGGTTTCGAGAATCTATGACTTCTTCCAGCATCTGGCCTGCTAATGCCCGTTGTAAATATCCAAGAAAGAGACATGATAAGCACAATGCCCCTAACTTATTAGACTGTGGAACTATTTTTCTCTCAGCTAAAGTTTGGCCAGTGGTTGAGAAATGTATTAGCCATAGATAATGGCGTGCCTCCTATGCTCTGGCCTCTTGTTAGCAGGGTGGGTTATTTAAAACATCAGCACTCACACTGTTGGCTGCCTAGTACCATGATCGTAGGTCCACTGACCTGCCTGTTGGGGAAATGGTAAGGTCTCTCTTTTCGGTTTCTTCACTGCCTCTTCAGAATCCCCCCTCGCCCAAACTCCTATCTTAAATGTCCTTATGGGATGCATCCCCTCTCAGGAGCAGAGAGTCACATAGAGACCATTCTACCCTGATAAATTATTAATAGAAAGAAATGGCTTCCTTTGTTAACCCATCTTATTGAAAGGTTTGTGGAGGGAATGGAAATGCATGTAAATGCCTCTTAGTGGTGGAATTCGAAGCACAAAATCAGCTTGTGCCGTGGGCGGTGGGTTGTGGTGTCTTCCTGGTGCTGAGGCATAGGCTACAGCCCTTGCGACTGAAGATAAAGCCAGCACGAGGATGAGGGTTTCAGGGTGAGATGCCAGGGGTGCGAATTGCATGGCTAGGATGTCGTGGTAGATCAGGTGAGACCGCAAAGTTTCTAATTGACATGTATGGAAAACTTAAGAACAGAGAGCCTCAGTGCCATTTAAATGCAAGGAAATGTCTACAATATTTTCTTTTGGAAATACATTTTCTCCGTATTCTCCTAAACTCTGTAATCGTAAAATAGCATTAGCACTTGATAACCTTGAACTGAGATAGAAGTATGACATGGGCCAAAGGGGAAGAGAAGGCATTGAGTCTGGTGGTCTCTGCGCGGAGCCTTCCACTGACCTGGTCCAGATGGGGTGTGGAAGCAGAGATTCCACTGGCCCAGTTCCTCCCACACGGTGGTGTTGGAAGGACTCACTCCTTCACACTTTGATTCATTCACCCATTCTCTAGTTGCCAGGTGCTGACACGAGATCTGGCACTGTGCTCAGTGCTAAGAATACAATGGAGAGAGACATTGTCACTGCTCTCAAGGGACCTCTACAGTGGGGAAGACAGATATCAATCAAATTTACACATCCTACTGAATCAGAAAGCATTGTTGCAGAGTAAGGGGGTCATAGCAAAGGAAGGTAGGTATGTAATGCCTATTTAATATCTAAGGGACATCTAAGCATAACATTCAAATCACCTCCCAACCTGCTTCCATCTCGCAGTTGATGGTAATGCCATGTTTCCGGGCACTTAGGCCAAAACCATCTTGACATCAGCCTTCACGACAGCCCTTCCTGAATATGCAACATCTAACACTTCTTACTACCTGCATTCTGGTCTGTTTCTCTCTTGGATTAGTGCACTAGCCTCTGAAATGGCTGCTTTTCTGTTTTCTTTTCTATAGATGAGCCAAAGTGACTTCTTTGCTTAAAACTCTCTAATGGCGTCTCCTTTCAGAGCATAAGGTAAAAGTCCTTGCAAGATCCTAAGTGTTTCTGTCCTATATATGATCAGGCACTCTGTCCTTTTTATCTACTACTCCCCCCTGCAGGCACAGTAGTTTCCTTAGTGACCCATGCTTCCCGCCAACACGCCAAGCGCTTGCTGGCCTTAGGGATTTTGCAAAGGCCATCCCCTCTCCCTGGAACGGCCCCTCCTAGCTTCTGACTCACTCACTTCTTATAGGTTTTTGTTCACACGCCACTTTGTTAAAAGGGACTCATCTGACCTCCTTATATAAAATAGTGCCCCTGTAGCTTTTTAATTCCCTGTAACCAGCTTCTTTTTGCTTCACAGATCTTATCGACACTTAACAAATCATGTATTTACTTCTTTCATTATTATCTATCTTCCCAGCTCCTAGAACGTAAGCCTAATGGGAACAGCAACCTCGTTTTCCATATTCCCGCAGCCTGGGACATAGTCAGCCCTCAACAAATACTTGCTGAACAATTTACTGGTTGAATAAACAATGCAATAAGCAACAGTGTCACACCAACCATACAGGTGGGGAAAATGGCCCAGTCCCAGTGACATTCAGCTCCGTTGTTCCTCCTGCCAGTGTCATTGTCCTTCTCACTATTTTATTTATTAGCCATGCATCTTCTTTTGTACAGAACAGTAGTAGGCAGGAAGCAGTTTATGCTCTGCGTAGTGCCATTTCCCTAGGCCTCTCCTCTGCTGATGAAATTCCTGAATCTAGTTCAGTGGGGCTAGTTCAACAGGTGAGCCGCTTGTGTCTAGTCGTTTCTGGGCTCTCCCCACACCTGGCTGTTTCAGAAGACAATCTTTCTAGTAGCCTGGACTCCAGCCAAAGGAGGTGAGCCCACGCGTGGGAAGTGCATAACCTCAAAGAGGAAGCAGGAGAGGTGAAAAATCAGATCATCAAAAAGTGAACCACGGCGTTACCTCTTTAATGCCCCTCTTCCTGCCGCCTTTTGTATTTGGCATGTATTTAGAGGGTTTTTTTTAAAAACTCTGAATTTACCAATTTTCCATTACTACAGACACTTCCTTTAATCAGGATGCCTCCCTTGTACATGCAGGATAGAATTTGGGTTGCAGAAATTCCATCTGCCTTTTACAGCGGGGACCCCTAAGGGAGACACCATGAGGAGGGAGGCCTGAATTCTGATTCCAGCTTTGCCACACTTAGCCACCTGACTTCCCTGCTTTAATAAAATAAAAAAATAAAAGCACTAACCTCTTAGTGCTTTGATATCGTTGCTTAGAAACACTTCATCTATGGGGTTGTTTGGCGAGTTATGAGTTTTGCTTCTCTTGGTGCCCAGCATAAAGTGGAACCTAACCAGATAAAGAAGCGCCAGCTCTGGGGCTACAAAACCACGTCTGATGTGTAAAGAGAATTCAGTGGCCGTGTGTATGCATTTCTGTATGCATGTTTCTGCCAGGGGCAATTTGTAGCTTCAGTGTGCCAGATGCCAGTACTGGGCAAACTTACTAAGCTCTGGGAGGCTGCCAGGGGCTGCGCAAGGAACCTGAAACACATTCTAAATGACCATTCCTTGCAGTATTTTTCATGCCTGCAGATACTAAGTTTTCACTTTCTGTTTCCGTTTGCTGTCAGAGCATTATTTTAGCATCTAGCTTTGCAGATTCTTGGGTTGCCTACCTTTTCCCGTAGCAAGGAAAGACTGTTGAGGAAGGGAGCAAAGGACAAGGACAACAAATACGGCTGCATCTGCTTGGCTGGATTTCCTTCCTTTATATTTTCACGTGGCGCTGTTTGAGGTCCCTGTTTGCAAATGTGCTCTTTGCTTTCCCTCTTGCCAACTTTTTGATTATTTTCTTCCTTCAGCAAGAAAAAAACAACCATCCAAACCCCTGTTTCCTATAATTTAATTGAATTTATGGCAGCTGTCACCAAATAAAAGGAAAACCTCAGAGACACAAATACAGGAAATCCTAGGATTAGGCTACCTCTGAAGTTTAACAAAAATTCTTCAAGGCTTTTATTTGCAAAGTGGACTCCATCTGCATTTTACCTAAGCATAATAGAAATGTATTATTTATCAGGTGGTCTAGGCATGCCTGTTCAAATGAATAGTTGCAAATTCAACCTTCATTTAAGAACTCTCAATGGCTCTGGCTGGTGTGGTTCAGTGGATTGAGTGCCGGCCTGTGAACCAAAGGGTTGCCAGTTCGATTCCCAGTCAGGACACATGCCTGGGTTGTGGGTCAGGTCCCCAATAGGGGGTGCATGAGAGACAACCACCCATTGATGTTTCTCTCCCTCTCTTTCTCCCTCCCTTCCCCTCTGTCTAAAATAAATAAATAAATAAATAAATAAATAAATAAATAAAAGATTTTCAAAAAACCTCTCAATGTAAATCCATCCCCCAATTTGCAAGAAAGGTGGGCTTTTCAATCCTGCATTTCCTGACCTGTTCAATAGACCCTAGGCTCCACAGTGTGAGTGACCTTTCTCTGGATCACAGGTCTGCGAATTTGCATAGAACAGCTTTCACTATATAAAATTACAAAATAATTTGCAGTATCAAAATTGCCTGCTCCCACTGGGCCCCATCTTATCTGTCATTTCCATCACAGTGATGCTCATCCCAAGGATGATCTTGCAGACCACCCCTCTTTTGCTCTGGTAATTACTGTGCTATTGTCTGTGTCTATTAGTTTTTGGGTTTTTTGTTTTTTGTTTTTTGTGTTTTTTTTTTTTTTCTTAATCCTTTCCACCTTTTTCACCCAGCCCCACACCCTCTCCCCTCTGGCAGCTGCCAGTCTGTTCTGTGTATACATAAGTCTGTTTCTATTTTGTTTGTTAGTTTATTTTATTCACTAGACTCCACATATAAGCGAAATCATATGGTATTTGCTTTCTCTGCTATTAGCATCTATTTCACTTAGCATAATATTTTTAAATATGGTTGTCCTCTTTGGTGAAATGTAATTATAGGCAGAAAATACTGAAAATGGAGGAGTATTTGCTAAAGCATCTATCATAGCTTCTTTTCTGCATGTATGTGTGTGTAATGTTTTTCTTCAGGATGCTAGAAAACACTTTTTTCCTTGTAGGGCCACATGATATTCTCTGTACTCTAGGGGGTTGGACAGGAGTACAGTAACAAAATGCTGGCCTTATATTCTGACTCCTGTATGCTTACTTGTTATATAATGTACACGAGCATTGATTTTTACCTGTGGGAATAACTTCCACCATGGGACTAAGGAGGTTCTTTTATTTTAATTCAATTAAGCAATCAATTCCTGATATTATAATAGGTGCCAGGAGGTGTTTCGACTCTAAAGTTAAAAGGATGAATAAGACACAAGTCCTGTCTTCCAAGGATGTAGAGTCTATAGCCTTGACTGATGTAGCTCAGTTAGTTGGGCATCCTCCTGCAAACAGAAAGGTAGCCAGTTCGATTCCTGATCAAGGCACATGCCTGGGTTGTGGGTTCAGTCCCCAGCTGGGGCACATGCAGGAGGTAACCAACTGATGTTTCTCTCTTGCATCAATTATTCTCCCCGTCTTTCTCCCTCCTTCCCCCTCTCTAGAATCAATTTTTAAAACATTTTTAAAAGAACTTAGAGTCTATAAACAGAGATATAAATAAAGAATTATAGAGTTGTACACCTGAAACCTATACAATTTTATTAACCAATGTCACCACAATAATTTCAGTTTTTAATAAAAAGGAATTGTAACGTAGTGCTATTTGTGCTTTGACACTTGACATTTTGACCAAAGGCAGAAAGTCGTGAACCAGAAGATGAGTAAAATAGATGGTCTGACCTGACTTACCTTTTAAAATCTAAAAATGGCTGTTTGGTTTTTGTTGCTGAAGAAATAAAAATGATTGTGTAATTGTGCAGAGATAACATTGTTTTCTCCATTCTTGTATGAGGGATTGGATTCAACTGTAACTGAATAAACAATGACTTTGACAAAGTAAGTTGGATTTTTTTCCTGTCATGAAAAGCCAGGCAGAATTACTGTGCTGTTTCAGTGACCAAAAACACCAGGACTCAGGTCTCTGTCTTCCTTTCTCTTTGGAAGGCCAGAATACTGCAGTAGCTCCTGTCATCACATACTTTTTCAGAAAGGAAAAAGAGGAGCAATGGTAAAGAGGAAAGTAGTGTCATCTGTATCGTGAGAACAAATATCTCATGGAGATTTCCAGATACTCCTAGAGGAAGCAGGAATCACATGGTCAACCATAGCTGCAAGGGAGTCTGGGATTATAATTATACTTTTTTTAAAGACACTGCCATGTGTAGCAATGAACAAAATTGTGAATCTCTTAGTAAGATAGAAGGAAAACATGGCTATTGCATAGTCAGTCAGGAGTGCCTGACACACACCATTTACCATAAGTAAAAAGAGAGACAAATAGAAAGGGGCATAATTAACTATCTGAGGAGATACTGTGCTATTGGAGCTGGGTTTTGAGGTATAAATAACAGTCTTCTTAGAAGCCAGAATTATATTATAAATGGCTTTGACTATGTATATAATTTCAAAGTTAGTTTTATAGGAATAAAGATTCTGGTCACCTGACAGATATCGTATAATGAGAAACAAACTATTTATTATCTCTAGAAATAGTCTTTTAAGGTGATTAAAATTTCTACTCTCAGGGACTCTGTAAGAAATTTTTAAAGAGTCACTTACACAGCTCCTAGTTAGAAGTAATAAAATAGTAACTCGTGGCTTAGGGTCATTGGTTTCACAGGTTAATACTGCCTTTGCAGGAAAGATGGTTTGGGGGACTAGTACTCAGGATACAATTGAAGTCACAGCGGTGCTGTGATGTCACATTTGGAAGCCAGGGATGTCTTAAGGCCAATGGGTGTTTTGCTTGTATAGAAACATAAGCAAGAAAAATAATTCTGAAAATACCTGATAAAATGACAAAGGGGTGTAGAATGTAAACAAAACCTGGTGTATTTATTTATTTTTACTAAGGACTTACTCTATGCAAGAAAATATCTAATGGTTAAAGAAGAGTGGAGGGAAGAAGTAAACCCACTTCAGTTCAGTGCCCACTGCAGATCTACTGAAGTGAGATGCATAAGCCAGGGGGAGCATTTTTTAAAATGTTTTTCTAGTTAATAGACTTCGGCTGTGACCAAGATGTAACAACAGGGACTGGATTCACCCTCATTCCTGTAACAAATGAAAACAAAAGGGAGACGGTATATGAAGCAATGGTTTTCAAGACATTGAAAGCAGCCTATAAGAAACACTGATCTCTGAGAGACGGAGGAAATGATGCCTTTGCCAAAGCTGCCTCCAGCTTCCTGCCTTGAGGGTTTCTAAGCCATGGCATAAAGAACGGGAATGCAGGTAGAGCCCAGAAGACTCCCTGAACTGAGGAGATGGAGCCAAGAGTCAGAGAGACCAAGGAAGCTAGAGTTTGCAGGATCAGAAGTGGAGATAAGAGATCAGCACAGAAAGAGATCTCCGGAGATGTTCAGAGGTGGAGCCTAGGGTATTCAGCAGAGCACTGATGGGTGTATACCTGCGAGACATTCCAGCAGCCACCCAAGAAGGTGGGGTGAACAAAGTGCCCACTGCTCACACAGGGCCAGGAGTTGAGCCTGTTACCCCCCCAACCAACCTCATAATCCATGGAACATCCTGTAAGGCATGCAGAAGGTCGTGGCCTCAGGAATAAAAATAGTTAGTCCTCCCCTAAACTGAAGTCGGTTTCACTTAATAAATCTTTAAAGCAAGCCCTGAAGAGCTCCATTTCCAAGTATTTTAATTGCCTTCCAAAGGAAAAATAAAAAAAACATTTACAGGGTAACAAATATATACAGCAGTTAACAAGGTAAGATTCACAGTGTCGGCCACCCAATAAAAAATAACCGGGCAGGCAGAGGGGAAGGAGAATATAAACCATAATGAGGAAAGAAAAATCGATGGAAACCAACCCAGAGCTGGCACAGATGTCAGAATCAGCGGAAAAGGACATTAAAACAGCCACTGGACCTCTATTCCTTGCATTCAAAAGTTAGGTTGCGACACAGAAGAAATCAAAAAACTCAAATTGATCAACAGAACTGTTTTGATAGTCAGTTTAGCCAATTAACCATTTTTTTCATTGTTGATGGAAATGATCCAGTGAATTAAATGCAGCAAAATCCATCCAGTAATGATTTCACTGGAACATATCTAATGGTTGACTCAATCCAGTGCAAAGGAAAAGTTGATTTAAAAAACTGACATACTTATCTTGACTACTTGTCCTCAGAAGCTCACTGGCAAGTTGGGGCCTTGCAATTGACCTGCCTCTGCTGAACACAGAGGCAGTTGCTAGAATCAAGGGATATGCAAGGTGTTGAGGTAGAGTGAAAAAGAAAGCCCTCTCTTTTATTATTTTAAGTCGGGAGTCCCCTTATTTGTAACTGTCTCTGGAGCAGCTGTGTCTCTTCTCTTTGAGATCTGGCATCCTAGACAGGAAGACTTTTACACCCAGTTGGGGCATGTGTTTTAACAAGATAGCCATTCACATCGAGTGCCTGCCTGAAGTGACCGTGGTATCCTCACAACACACTCAGCAAGGATTGCAGTTGTAGGCTCTTCCTGTCTAGTTGAAGACACATCATCTACAGCCTGTATTTTACCCAACTGCAAAATAGATTCTTCCCAGAGACCATTTCTCTGGGCAAGGATTCTCTCTCTGTTCTCTTCTTTCTCTCTCTCTCTGTCTGTCTGTCTCTCTCTCGCTCTTTCTTCAGAGAGAGGCACACTGCTGATGCCAAGTCCATGAAAATAACTCTTTACAGTGGCCTCCCAATCAATAAGGAGCTTTATTTGCTGCGTGTCACACCCTCTGTTCATTATGTTCACACAGCCAAGTTGGCTCAGAAAAGGCAGCACAAAGACCGGCCTGAACCCCGCAGGGCCCTGCCGGGAGAGCCCGTGCTGGGCCTAGGAGCTCGGGGTCTGGCCCCAGCTCTGCTGTTAACTCACTGTGCGGCTGAGCCTCCTCGGGGCCTCCGTGTCCTCTGCTTTTAAATGAGGCGCTTGGACCAAATGATCTCCAAGGGCTCACCAGGTTCAGAAATCGGCTATTGCACGATCCTAGAAAGAAGACAGGTGCGTGTCATCCGAGAGCTGGCCTCCTGGCCTTTCAGTAGGCGAGACTCAGGACCTTTCTGAGCCATTGTTTTGGGGAGAGAGGAATGAGCATCTTTCAGGATGTTTAGCCACTGGATCTGCACCAGCATCCTGGTAGAGAATGTTCCTTATTGACATTGTTACCATAGCAACTGGAGTGTCATTTGGCACCGGGGTTTAGGGAAGCTGTCAAGATCTGTAATTTAAGAGAAACAGATTTTCCTCCCTGGCTATGTCAGCTAATTCTCCCAGTTATCTACTTTAGCAATCACATACACTTCCCTAAAGAGCATTCATTAACTCTAGACAGATACCTCACCAACCCAGC
>PVJD01012677.1:0-38331 GCA_004026545.1 Mormoops blainvillei | reverse complement strand
CACCCCCAGGACTGGGAGGTCCTGTCCTGTCCTCTCCAGGGGACCAATCAGCCGGCAAGCCCAAGGCCACGACCCCTCTTCTGTGACGGCCTTTCCATGTCCTCAGGGCTCCACTCCACCCCTGCCTATGACCAGTCCGCTCTCTACTGGCAGCTTCCCCCGCCCTCAGGCCTCGCTGTCCCCAATACAGTCTACACTGCCACCCCCAGTCTTTACCTGCAGCTCCTCCAGTCCCAGCTCTGAGTCTTCACCAGCTCCCCATAGGGCGTTTCCTCTCGTCTTTCTGGACTGTGGTGAGGCCGCCCACCCCCGGTGCGCAGTGCCTGGGTGCCCGCATGCGGCCACCAGCCTGCAGCTCGCCAGGTCAGCCCTGTGGATACCACTCTCAGGCGCTCCATGGAAACAGGGCCGTGCCTTTGCCCAGTCCCCCAGGGAGCACAGCCTGAGGCAGGGGTTAAATGCCGGCAGCATACTTGGGAAGTACAGCCTGGGGCGGAGGATGTAGAAAAACGGAGACTGAGGCAGAGAGCAGTGAGGTGATGGGTCATCCCCATCGTGTGAGGGCACAGACGTGCCCAGGCAGGTGTGACTTCTCTGAAAAGCCCTCAGGAGGAAGCACACCTCGGAGCAGCCCCTGGAGGGAGGCAGGGTGGCGATCCACCCACCGGTTCCTGCCCATTTCCCACTGATCAAGATTCACCTGCTGAGGAGCTAACTCACCCACAACATCCAGGGTGCATCACCCAGCCCCCGTGGGCACCCAGGAAGACTGTGGGTGCAGCAGTCCACCCAAGTCCAAAGTGAGAGGTGACCGACTCAGAACAGAGCCCGAGTGAGGGACCAGGTAGGGCCGGGGTTGTAAGTTAAAGTGGGCAGGGCCAGCGGCCCCTGAGGAACAGGGAGGGAGCTCAGTGACCCGAGCCGGGTGCGCCCTGTCTGTGTCCCACTCAGGCTCTGTGATCCAACACCTGTGAAAGGCCTCCGAGCACATTAAAGGCTCTAAGAAATCTTATAATAAAGGCCTATTTATTTCCCAAATTAATTTTGCTCACGACACCTCTAGCTAGGTTTATAAAGACATACTTTAGAAAAATTAGTCAAATCAATTTACTTCCCTTGCTGTACAAGCTTTAGAAACTTCTTGATCAGCTGCCACCTCTGGTTGGCATTTGGTCCCCTGAGATGGGGAGGGGCAGGGTGGTATCTACCCCAAACGGGGGACAACTCTATTTCTCAGTAGGCAGTTGGCATGGACCTCCCACGGCTCCACAGGCCCCGTAATGTCCCCTCTACCTGAAATGCCTGCCACCTTCTCTTTCCTGCTGACAGGGTGCTGTCCCCAAGCCCGCCTTCTCTGCGTTGTGCTCCCTGAGCTCACAGGCACATGTGGTCTGTTCACTGGTGTCCCCCTGCATCCGCCCCTCCCGGGGGCACCAGGGGCTCCTGGCTTCTTATTTTAGCGCTTGTTCCATTTCCCTGCTCAGAGTGTAGGGGCTCGGAGGCCAGAGGCGGAGTGTGTGTCGTTTGTCTCCGTATCTCAAGGAGACCCCGAGTGTGTGTGTGTGGGAGGGGGTCCTACATACAACAGCTGCTCAGCGAGGTCCTCGGCAGTAAGTGCTACGAACTGGGGAGAAGCCACCTCGCGAAGGCGCAGCCGCAAATGTGGATCTCCCATGCTGGAGCTCCGCACATGTGTCTAGCAACAGGCTGCTGACTCTCCTTGTCTTTCAAAACCATTTGAACAGAATCTGATTTCAAGGTAAAAAAAAATTATTGCTTATCAGTCACTCTTCATAGCATTTGGGCACCAGAAGAGGAAAGTTTATTAAACAGTAATATAATAAACTGAAATGCTGTTTACAAACAGTTTACCTCCAGAAAAGATGGAGAATGTTATTTTAGAGCAAGAGCCCGCCAATTCACCTCCACTCAGGCAGGAAGGCCAACCCTCGTTAGCCTGAGAGTAAACAACGCGCCGCTGGTGCTGGGCCGCCTGTGCAGTGGGGGCCGAAAGGTGAGAAGCCACCAGAGGCCGGAGAATGTTCACACGGGTTTGTCCAGGTTCCAGAGTTTCTTTATCAAAACGTGTTCGCTGTCCCTGCTGCCACCTTCTTTTGTGGGCAGGCCTGAGGAACGGCAGGGAGGACCCTGGGAACACAGCCTCCACTTGTGATTTCCGGGGTGCACACCTGCTGCCTCTGCCGCCCCTGAGGGGCCTGGCCCAGTTCCCCTGCGAGTGGTTCTCTAGGCAACACTGAGGTCCTTAAGGATAAAGCGGTAGTCACACACGGGCCCTGGAGCTAAATGGAGGTAAGAGGCTAGAACACTGAGGGCGGGCTGGGGGAGGCTACTGGCCTACCCAGAGGTACTGGAACGGAACAAAACAAAACAAAACAAAACAACTCCATGCCTGGGTTCTCACATCAGCACTGATGTTCCTTCTGTAAAGCCCCTTTTCACCCCTTTTCGTGGGAAAAGCAATGCAAACTACGAGGGACCATAAATATGGTGAATCCAGAAAAGGGGAGGGAAAGGGCAGAAAGCAGCCCGCTCCCTCCCCTGTGGTTCTAGGTGGATCCAAAGCTTCCCTCTGCTGCCTCCCAGCTCCTCCTCTGCCTCCCGATGCTCTGAGCACAGCCTCAGACCTGGACTCCATGGCACAGCCACCCCCTGCACCCCTCTGCTGTGCATACACACCGAGGGTCGCCTGAGAGTGCAGGAAGTGAGGAACCCGCAGTCTCTGTCCTCAAGGACCCTCTAGCATGCTTGGGGGACCATGTAACCGAAGGAAAACGTAATGTAAGCCAGCCCCTCATTTGCAAAATAGAGAATGCGTTCCTCACAGGGCTGCCGCAAGAATGGAATTCTCCATTTATTTCACTTTAATTTAACTTAACAAACACGGAAAGCTCTTAGCGCAGTGTCTTGACACAGACAGGATTCAATAAACAGTAGAAAAATGAAAGTATTCCACAGGGCTTGCACGACAGGAGGGAAACTGCTCTTGAGGGCGATGGCACAGAGGTGGCACTTGAGACAAGAGCAGCTGCAGCGAGAGAGCCTGGAGAGCACGACGGGCCAGCGCCTGGGGCACGCAGCCCACCGGCAGCCCGGATGTCCCAGGAAACAGAGAAGCTGTGTGCCCTTGGCTAAGAGCTCCGCGCAGTCAGGCAGCTGGATCAGTCTGGTGCTAAGAGCTGCTGGCCGCGGGCTTCGGGCTGGCCATCCATCTCTCCCAGTCTCTTTCCGTGTCTGTAAAATGTGCGAACTATAGGACCAACCTCGGAGCGCTGTTGTTACTACTGTCACTGTTGCTGGGAGTCGGTGATTTGTAGAGACGTGTAAGGAAAAGAAATGCAAAGGTGGCTGTGGCGGTCCTGCCTGCACGGGTCTGGGATTCCAGACAGGGAGGATGGATTTTGTTTGGAATGGGCTCAGAGGAGAGGAGCCTCCCAGCATTCACGTGTGACCCTGACTCTGCGAAGCGGACCAGACACCAGGAGTCATGTCAGGAGATGGCTGCAGAGGCACCCAGGAAAGATGATGAAGACGGATGTGCACCAAAGCCCAGACCTTCCTCGGGTACCCACCAGCTAGTAGGGAAATGACACTGTTAGACCCCAAGGACAGGTGCAGGCAATCCCAGCAAACAGTAGCTGACTTCTGCTGTGCAGCGACTGTGTGTATAATTTATAAGTACACACTTTCCCCTGAATCAAGAAAACGTCAGGAACAAAATGTAAAAGCTCTAGTTTCTGGGGCAATAAAGAAATACTACTTTCAGTCTGTATATACAGGCTCAGTGCAGGCAAAACACAGCCATACACAAGACTGTGCGTAATTATCACGGGGATAAGCAATGTCTCCCACACTGTAGGAAAACGGTAGAATTGACGACGACGGCTCTTTCTGGCAAGTTAAACCCAGTTTTACTACTGTGCAAGCAAAACATTCAAAAAGTCATCTTCTGCAGAGCGGAGGGCCTGGTATTCATGAACTGAATCAGTTCCTTACAAGATCAACAGATTAAAGTCTCCAGGGACCTCCAGCTGTCACTGCTGCCATGGGGCTGCCCACGGGACTTCTTGGCTCGGTGCTCTCTGTTCTCACTCGCCAGTCCTGAGGAAGCGCAGGCTTTCTCGGAACAGGCAACACGCAGCTCACCTTGCTTTCCAGTGCCCGGGCCTGTTCAGAGTCAGGCTGAGGTGTCTGGTGTAATTTCAGAGGCCTTTCACCTGGGGCGGGTCACTGCAAACAATGGTGACACCGAGGGACCTACTCGGGGGTGATGGCCATGAAAGAGAAGCCGGAATGGTGCAGCTTTATCGCCCTCCACTCCTTGTGAAGGTCCACAGGAGGCCCCACTCACAGCTGGTTTGATGGAAAAGTCTGTCGAGAGCAGGAAATGATAATGCAGCTTTGTCGAATTACCATTTCAATTCTGCTCTGAAATGTGAAGTCAGATTTGTGATTTTCCTCATCTTCCCTTCTTTCTTCTTTACCTTTGAACACAGTCCAGATAAACACACATATTTGTAGGAAGAGCGGGAACATGGAATCACTGCTGACCTGGGTCACACGGGGAAGCACTGAGCAGAGATGAAAGGCTTCATCTCCCATTTCTCCTGGCTACTCACAGGCCTCACTCTGGAACTTGCGCCTCTAATAATAAATAAGGAGTTTACGGCCTCCTGGTTTGTAACAAGACAAATGCTACTGTGTTTTGGGTTTCAATGATACATGATAGACTGGGAAGTTTGTTTTTAATTCAGTCCTGTAACTGTAAAAGAACAAAGAGAACTTGATGAACTTGAATGCTATTAATAAGTTGATCCCCAAAACTTTCTCAAAACAGATTTATTGCTTTTACTAAGAGGGTCTCTTTGAAGCTCTTAGTTAATGGACTTTTATTGTTTATTTCCAGATTGATTATTCTTGATTTTGAAAAATCAAAGCCAATACATTGGTAGTTTTTTCTCCCTAGAAAAATGTATAAATATATTATTTTAGGTTAAATAAAAATATCAAATGAGATGTTCTTCTGTGTTGTTATGGACTGAATGTTTGTGTCCTCCCTAAATTCATCTGTGGAAGTCCTGCCAACCAATGGGATGGTGTTAAAGACGAGGTCTTCGGGGGGTGCTGCGGCTTGTGTTAAGTCACGAGAAGGGTCCTCACGATGGGATTAGTGCCCTTATAGGGAGCTTTCGGTCTCGGTCTGTCACTCTCTCCCTGCTGTCAGAACACAGCCAGAAGGTGGCCGTCTGCAAGCCAGGAAGAAAACTCTTACCAGGAACTGAACTGGCCAACACCTTTATATCTTGGACTTCCAGCCTCCAGGAGTGTAAGAAATAATTTTCTGGGGTCTAAAGGCCCACTTTATGGTATGTTGTCATGACAGCCAGAGCAGACCACAACTGGTCTCACCTCACACTCGCGGACCGGCCTTCTGAGAAGCAGTGCGGGCTCTTTGGTCCCCTCCTGACTGTGAAGTGGTGACTGATCACTCAAGCACCTTGAGAGGATCTGGACGGGGTAACTCAGGACGCCTCCCCTACACGGTAAGATGCCAAGTGGCTCCAATGTGACGGGCACACTCAGGCATTTTCTGTAATTCAGAGGAGGTGCCCTTAACATTATTAATTTGCAAGCCTGTTAATGACTTCTTTTCTTAATCCAAGAATTTTAACTTATTCATTTAGTTAGACTTTCTTTCCAATTTTCTTTCACCCTTTATCACATGTTCCTTTATTCGGTTCAGTAATCAGTTTGCTTCATAACTTTAAGTATAACACCTTCCCTCTGGTTTCATGAAGCTGAGTACCATACCAACTACTCACATACTACATCGGTGGTGTGAAGGGGCATGTTGTGCAGGAGGAAGTGAGGCTGTGCCCCAGCCCCCAGCACTGGCCAGGGTGCTAACCAGAGTCAAGGGCGTGGGGAAGAGGCTGGGAATCTTTCCCAGATTCGTATTGTCTCAGGAACAAGAACACTGGCTTGACTGGTTACCTTAAACCCAGCTTCTGGCTTCAGTTAACAGCAGCAGGAGTGGTAATTCGCGCACCAGCTCAGATGGGGACTATAGAGTTTGCTTTGGAAGGACAGCAATCCCTCAGCTCCGCAGTCTGTCCACATCATCAAAGCAAGCTATTTGGAACCCAGCCACACACACCCTTCTCCACAGGGCCCAAGTGAAAACAGCAGCTCCCAGGAGAATAGCACCTGTAACACAGCCCTGCCGCTAGTGAATATTCAGTATGTGTGTGTGTCCGCCCCCTCCCTCTCAAGCTCTGAAATGAGAACTGTAGGGCCTCCACGTGTTCTCTGCATGCCTTAGAGAATCACCAGTTACCCGGCCACAGCCACCGCAAGGCAGCCTGGTTCCCAGAGAGCCCTCGGGTTTTCAGTTTAGCTTTGTTCCTGAGCTAATCGTGATCAATCACCCAAACGCTGGGAGAGGATCGTTAGATTATCCTTCCTCGTCAAAGGCTGGCTTCGATGCAAGTGCTCATTACCCAGGTGCTGTGCACCTGTGGACGCTGCTGCTCCCCACGGGACGCCTGCATCTATGGTTGTCCTTCAGCCCTGTTCTTCCCGGGGCCTCCAGCAAGCGGATCCACCCCATTTTCTGGTGCTAAAGCGTATGTGGAACTCCAAGGCTGGCCCGACACAACAGAGCCCCCTTCGCAGCCCCTTCCAACCTGAGTCTGCCCACTGCCAGCACCTCTGTGGGGCAATTTGCACTCTTCTACCCCTCCCAGTGACAGCTGCTCAATGTTAGCTCCCTGCCCCGATTCTGGCCCTAGCTCTGCCACTGCCTCTGTTTCTGCAACTCCTCCACCCACCAAGCCCATCTTCCACTATGAGACCAGAACAATCGAAGTATGTTTTCAGGTCCCAGCAATATTTAAAGTTAACATATAGCTAGCTCCCCACTGCTCTCAGATGAAGCCCAGGCTCCTTCAGAGCAAGCCAGAAGCACTGCCCACGCGTGGCCCGCCTGGCCTCCGCCTGGCAGTGCACGGGAGTCCCGGGCTGTCTTGTACTTCCCCGCACTTCTGGGGGTCGCCCAGGCTGCTGCCTCAGCTGGACACAGCTCCCCTCACCTCCTCTCACCAAGTCCTACCTGCCCTGCAGCTGAAACGCCCCTGGCAATGGGGGTTCTTCCATGTACCCCTTCTTCACGGGATCTGTCCCACTACACCCTGTGCCTCACCACCACACCTACATGCCACTCGGCCTCGGTCCTTGCCTGAGTCCCCCGCAGAACCAAAAGCTCTCTGGGGCAATGCACAGGTCTGTGTCATTCACGATTAAACCCTCTGTGCCTAGTGCTGTGCCCATCACATAGCCGGTACTGGATAAAGAACCCTCAAGGAATGGCTGTCTATCTTCACTGAGCAAAGTCATCAGAATAAAATAATAAGAGAATAATAATAGAAGCGGCCATTGATTGAGCTCATACACTGTAAATCACTCTGCTAGGCCCTTTTATGTGCTTGGCTTACTTAATCTGTGCTCTTTCTGGCACATCCCAGCTGTCTCCCCTACAGTCACCCAGTGGTCTGTCCACTTTATTAGACAGATCGGGAGGAATTACCCCATCGACAAGATGGCCACACCAAGCCCTGGTCTCGACTCCCGTCATGGCCCACATCCGCGTTGTGAGGGTCCACAAGACCCTAGGCCCAAAGAGGCTCTGCATCCTCTCCAATGAAGCACTTTTTGTCTAGGATTGTCATAAGTTACAAATATCTTACTTTACAAAAATTCATGAAATACCATTAAACAAATTAGAAGTCTAGCAAAGTAATAGAAAAAAGTAGGAATGTATGTACGTTACTTAACATTAGGAACTATTGATCTAATAGACCTCCTATCATCCACAGCATTTTGAACATACTAAGTACCCAACAGACATTTGTTGAATTGAATTAAAAAGTATTAGTCGCTTCTTGTTGATCTGTAAGCTCAGTTTAACAGGTCAGGTGTCCTTTCTTTTATGGCTTGGCATGAGTAGTTTGCCAATTAATCCTGTGTACTTAGATGTTGAACAAGTAGATTTTGAAGATTTCCCTAATAAGAAAGCAAGTGAGTAACTCTGGTAGGAGAAGGGAGAGATGAGAAGAGAGAGTGACTAAGGGCTTTCAAAGGACTAGGCGGAAGATTACCAATTAGCGGAAAAATACAGATAGCCGATTTAGCACAACATAAGAAAACAGGTCGCCTGACACTTCCTCATAACTTGTGCCAGAACAGCTGGCCCGAGTCAAACATTTGATCCTATTCTCTAATTACAAAGAATACTGTATTCAGTGAGCTCCTACATTTCTCAGCATTGATTATTTTAAAAAGGGTTTTACATAAGTTAACAATTTTTAAAAGATGTGACAAACTCTAAAACAGAAAGCAACTTTGCCAACAATAAAGATAGCCTCCAATAACATCAAAACCAAGACTTTTCAGATTGATAATATGAAGCATTTATACACACACACACACACACACACACACACAGGGTGAGGTAAAAGCAGGTTTACAGTTGTTCATAGGGAAAAATAATACCATAACTAATAAATACTAATACAAGAATAAACTGTTTTGCATACTCAGAACTGTAAGCCTACTTTTGCCCCACCCTGTATATAAAGAGAGAGATGGATAGTCCAGCTATTACATCAATTAAGTGAAAATCAACTTCGGTAATCCAACTCTTGGCTAAGTTAAATAATATAGGATCCTTAAGTGGAGTTTTAAAACCACAGTTTTCAACAGGAAGGTGCCAGTTCCCTTAGAGAAGTGCTGGGTGTTGGTTTGGTGTGATTTCGAGGCCGCCTGGCCGCGGAGAGCGCGAAGCTGGTCCCGGGAGCAAAGTCGCTCTGATGGGGCGTGAGGTCAGCGGTGCCGAGACGCCTCCGCCCACTGCTGCCGGTGAGGAGCGGCCGCAGCTCTGCCACGGAGGGGCTCCGCGGTGCTTACCGATAAAGAACACGCAGGGCCCAGCTACAGCGAGGCGACGCTGAGAGTGCACGCGCCCAGAGTTCGCGAGGGCTGTCGGAGCTGTGCTGCCTGGGCGAGGCCGCCCTTTGCCGGTCCGCGCAGCTGGGCAAAGGCCCTGGGGACACTGGCTCCGGCCGGCGGTGGCCGCGTAACAGCGGCTCTCCCAGCAGCGGCTAAAACTGCCGAGCGCCCTGAGAGGCGCGCCTGCCCTGGGCACCAGCCGGTCCTTCCCTAGCAGCTCTGGGCGCCTCGGCTCCCGCTGCCCGGCCCCCTGCACAGCGCCGCCTGCACGGGCGCTCCCCCCGGACGCCGGGCCCGTTCCTGCCACCTCCCCTGCCTGGAGAAACGCTGGGATTCCTGCGCCGTGGTCTGAAGAGCTGCTCCTTCGTGACCTCATTGAGAGGCAATGTCCTACTGGCTGTCGCTCTGCGAAACTATTAATGTGCGTTCGACCAGAGCGCTTCGCGGAGCAAGGCCTGAAGTGCCTTCGGGGACCTGCCAGCGCCGTAAGTCGCAGCCACCTCGGCGGGCCTGGGCACCGCTCCGTGGGACACGGCAGGGCCACGGCCGTCTGTGACCAGGACACACGTTAATGACTGTGTTGTTATAAATAAAACTATGGTTAGAAAACAAGAAGTGTCTCCAGATAAGGAACTTGAGAGAGTCTCGCAGGAGCAGTGGGTTAAATGGGGACCCTCGCCTTTCGGCGGGAGGCAGTTAAGCGATGCTGAAGAAAACAGGACGCGATGGTCCTCTCCACACCTCGGCCACCGTGGAGAACGCTGCGGCGAACGTAGGAGGGCATGAATCGTTGCGAATGGGTGTTTCCGCCGTTTTCAGGTAGGTACCCAGAAGAGGGAATGCTGGGTCAGACAGTAATTCTACTTTGAGTTTTTTAAGGAACTGCCGCCCTGTCTTCCGTAGCGGCTGTAAGGGTGCACGTTCCCATCAGCGGAGAAAGGGGGCTCCTTTTTCTCCACCTCCTCTCCAGCGCCTGTTCTTGCCTGTCCCGTTGCTAACTGCCATTCTAGCAGGGGAGGTGCTATCTCATTGCAGTTGCGTTGCATTTCCCTGATAGCTAGGGAAGGTGAGTATCTTCTCACTTACGTGATGACTGTTTGCACGTCTTCTTGGGAGAGGTGTCTGTTCGGGTCCTCAACTTGCCATGTGCAACAACATGGATGGACCGCGAGAGTACTGTGCTAAGCAAGAAAAAGCTAAGAACCATATGCCCTCACTCGCATGTGGGATGTAAAACTGAAACTCGTGGACGCAGACAACAGCATGTGGTTACCAGAGAGAAGGGGGCAGGGGAAGGAAAGGGTTAGGGGAGCCAAGTATATGCTGAGCGATGATGACCTGACTTTGGGCGGTGGGCACGTAACGCAATATGCAGACATGTACACTTGAAACCTATATGACCCTATTAACCAATGTCACCCCAATAAATTTAATAAAATTTAAAAAACAATGACAAAACAGCCTAAGGCTTGTTCCAACCCAACAGGAGGCTGGTGCTACGCAGAGAATGAGGAGCCAGCGGTTGCTGTCCCGCCTCTCGAATGACAAAGCTGCCATCTGTGATGTAGGATCGTGGGGAACAGAAAGTGATACAGAGAAAATGACAGCCCTAAGGCCAGAGTTGGAGGAAGACACTGAGCCTCCAAGACACCCCAAGGGACACAGTCCCCACTAAAACAGAAAACCAGTGTCAACTGTATGTCCCAAAGAGCCGACACTAACAGGTTTAAGTCAATGTCTTCCTCCAAAAGTAATACACGTATGACGCATGATGGGAGTGTTTCCTTCACTGAGCACGGGGCAGACGCCAGCGGCCCCGGCGCACAGACACGCCAGCTCTCCGGCAGGGCTCGTGGGGAACACCTGGGCCTGCGGGAAGGGCCTTCACTGCTTGTCCTGGCTTGTGTGTCAGGGGGACCTCGCTGCTCTGTGGGCAGAGCGCTGGGTAGCCCTTTAGGACCCTTCCTAAGGCTTTATAAAGATGCCACTGATACACATCTCTTTAAACCACTGTGCCTTCCACATCAAAAGTCTCAAAAAACAAACAAACAAACCTCCCCTGATCCCAGCAGCACCACACCGAGCTGTGCTTCTCCGAAACAAAGCGCATGCTTCATCTGGTGCTTTGGCTGGCTGGGCTTCCCTCGTCCTGCTCGCTGCTCCAGAGATTGCCACCAAAACAGGGCGCAGTCGTGCGCGGTCGTGGCAAATCCACTGCACCCTCCCCATCTTTCTGTCACCTCACGCCTGGTTCTAGTTCAGAGGTTGCCTCTGTTTTTCCTTGTTTTTCTCACTTCTGATATGTGTTTTGTATTCTCCTTATCCTTTTTACCAACTTCAAACACATTTTAAAACTAAGTAAGGTATACATTTTAAATGAGCAAATAAATATAAAAATTACAAACTTGCTGATTTTTTTCAAAATGATGGTCTAAACAACTGCCTGCCGCACCATCGTGGTGCTAGGGAAAGATATGCCGTGCCAAACATTCGTGAATAAACCAGAGAAGTTACTGAAGATAAAGGTTTATCTGTACAGTGAACAAAGTTAATAAGTCGAGTTGTCTATAGTTTCCTTGGAGAAATATTTTTTTATTAACAACATAAAATGCACATATGCTCCTGCGTTGGAGCAACTGGTTGGAATGCGAACGGTGTCTGAAGAGCTCTGGTAGCCAACATTACCCACCACAGACTCTCCATGACGAGGTCAATTTAGGAAAAAATCATTTCATATCACGGAGCTTGCCAGAGGCCACATCTCTGTGTCACCAGAGGTAGAGTCATACATTACACAGGCTCCATCTGCCCAGGGTCTGCTCTCGGCCATGCTCTGCTGGCACAGCGCACTTCAGAGGTGCTCTGGACTGTGGTCCTAACCAACCTCGGGGACACCTGGAATGTTCCAGAAGGAAGCCCAAAAGACACCAAGCAGGAGAGTCAAAATTCAATTTGAGAAAAACTCCTCAAATGTTGATTATTTTGGGGATTCAAAGATGAGCCGCTCATAGTGCCTGACCAGAATAATCTGAAATCTAATGAGGAAGATAATGTATATACTATCATAGAAAGAATGACTAGTGACCGCTGCTACTACAGGTATGCAAAGAGGGCTGGGGGCCCTGAGAAGGGAGACACTTTCATCTGACGGAAGCGAGGACATTAGGTGGTATCACAGAGCTGTCTAAAGTAGCAGCCCCACAAGAACCAGTGCGGTGAATGGACTCATCATACCATTAGTGACGCTGCTCAGACAGAAACTCTCTCCACGAGAGCCCTGTTCGGATCCCGAAGAGTGTGCCGACAAGCAAATGGGCAGCTGCCTTAGCCCCACCCTGATCAGGACGAAGTGAGCACGAGGGAAACCTCGGGAGTTTGCCTGCTTGTGACTGATGCCCGTGGAACGGAAAATGACGAAGGGAAAGGCGGCAGGAGACCTGAAGGCTGGACCCATCTGAATCGGGACCATCAGAACTGACCACAACTTAACTGTTGCCTGTAACGCTTACTAACATATAACACGTCATAGATCTCATTTACTTTTTAAAAATTTACTGTGGCAGTTTAGTTCCACCAGGGTAAGGATTTGTGTCTCTATTGTCTACTTGGTATAAATGCCGGGACATAACAGTGGGCACTCAATAAATACTTATTGAATGAACCAATGACTGATGGGCTTTAAAAGAAAAGTTCATACCAATTAACCCCATGCTTCTGTTTCTAGAAATAACGCTATAGTAATAGCTACCATTTATTAAGCGGGTATTATGTGCCAGACACACTCTAATCCGGTTACAGGTTTAAGCCATTAAACTCTCACAACCACACATGAGGAAAGTGAGGCACAGAAGACAAACGCCTTGCCTGAGGTCACACAGCTAGTAAACAGTAGAGCACTGTTCTAAGTGTTACAGGTATCCTGAAATGTGACCAAAGACATATGCAAAGATGTTCACTACACTGTGTTTTATAGACCCTAAAACAATCTAAAAAACTACAAGTACAGGGCTGCTTCCATAATTTTACAATGCTACATCCATAAGGGGAATCTCCCATACCCATCAAAATATGTATGCATACAAGGCATTTTAACCGCATGAGATATGATAAGCACAAAACCAGAAAACAAAATTGTATGCTAAAATCTCAGCTATATGTGGAAATATAAATGAGGAGAAAATGCACAAATTATTTCTGTTCTTTCTTTTAACCCAGCGGCAGAGGCTTCAACCCTACTCTTCTGTGTGTGGCATTTTATTAACAGTCTATGCAAGACCCCTCCTGTTCACACGTATGGATGGATCTATGCATAGATTCCCTCTTCCACCCATTCCCCATGCTCATCCCACAGCCCCTCCCAAAAGGAACAGTCCTGTGCTCTGTCGGTCTCCTTTGATTTGAATGCGCTCTTCAAAACACATACTGTCCTGCGTACGTGCACTTTTAATTCAAGTGAACAACGGTGTTAAGCTGCTGACCATTCTGCCTCTTCCCTTGCCTTGCCCCGTCTGTCCTGTAACACCTAACCATGCCCAAGGCTGCCGCCACCCCCAGTCGCTCCACGTGTGCGGCTTCCACATCTGACCCCACTGGTCTCCTGCAAGGGCCCCCTCAAAGTCCTGCCCCTATCTAGAGATAGTGATGCCATAAACCTCGCCCATGTCCCTTACCCAGTTATCGACAATGTCCTTGGCACATATACCCAGGGGAGTTTGTGCTCCCAACTGCAGGAAGAGCTTCAGACTTTTCTCTGATGCGGCCACAGGACCCTGCGCTCCCCCAGTAGCGCAGCAGAAGCCCTGCACTCACCCTGCTCACTGGCTCCGCATTTCCCGGCCTTCTAATTATCACCAGTTTAACAGGGATTGCCGCATTGTTTACCAGTGCTCCTTTGTCTGGTCACCGATGAGTCTGAGGACGTCTTCATATGCCGTCTTCATATGCCGTCTTCATACATCGAGTTAGCCTTTTTGGGTTGGCTGCTCTCCCATGAGGGGCAGGCCCGTCTTTCTTTCTCATGGTTCCACTGGGGACACTATCCCCTCCATATTGCCTTGCAGGAGGTTCTAGCAGTTCTAGGCTCTGATTTGCTATAATCTCTTATGGGCGTTGAACCCTGCATACATCGTCTCCCATTCTGTCATCTGTCCCTCTGTGTACGGGCGCCTTCCTTCACAGAAATCCACAACATAATCAAATTATGCCATTTTCCCTACTGCTTTATGCTTTTGTTGAAGTTTATCAAGTCTTTAAAAACATGCAAGTAAAATTTTGAAAGAGATTGAATTGAATTTCAAGATCAATTTAGGAAGAACTGATGCCTTCTTAATACTACATCCAAGAGAATAAAGTCTCTTTACTTGCTCATAATCTTTGTCTTTTATTAGGTTTAAATTTTTCTCTAAAGAGATATTGTGCATTCTTGGTTAATTCACAGATACTATATAGTTTCTGTTATGAGCTGTATCTTATGTTTTATTACATTTTTAATTGGATATTACCAGTATAGATAAATCACACTGATTCTTACAGATGGATCACATATACAGCAGTTGTCGCCATACTTATTAGTTCTAATAATTAGTTTATTACATTCTGTTGGCTAAGATGACCACACTCTCTATAAATAGTGACAACTTAACTATTCCCGCAATACTTGGGCCTCACTTCCTTTCCTTCTGGGGCAGTTTTCACCCAGATGTCGATGCTGTGTAAAGGGCAGGAGAGACAGTGGGCAGATGCGGAGGACACTTTCAATTGAATCTCTAACTCTATTCCTCTCTCCCTGTATCTGGCTAGGTCTGAAATCTAAAAACTGCATTTCTCACACTCCTTCATAGCTAAGGCTCTGGATGCAACTTGAGATCTGTCAGCTGGACACACTCTCATGAGATTTGGGGGAAAAAGGAAATGTAGAGGCCACTTGCCTGCTCTGGTGGATGGTGGAAGGCAAGGTTGGAGACATGTTTGTGGGGCCTGAGTTTTAGGGGTAAAAAGCAAACAGTAATGAAAGTGGAAGTAGCATCAACTTCCTGTTCCCTGGATTGTAACTACAGTGGTGTGATCTTGAATCTGTCCCCCAAAGTTGCCCCTTCCAAAAAATTTTAACTCTCTGATCCAGGGTATGAAATCTCTTTCCTCTTGAAAACCTGAAATTATGTGTTGTTTCCTGCACTGCAGTGACTGACAGCAGTGTGCTTGTCTTTTTCCCCTCTGTTAGAGGGAATGTATCTAAAGTTTTTCTGTTAAGCATAATCTTTTATATAGTTTTTGGTATGTAACCTCAAAGAAGGTCCCTTCCACTCCTAATATGTTACATGTATGTATTTTTAAAATCCTAGGTAGGTGTTGAACTCTTATCAAATGCTTTTGCTACACTGCTTGAGAGAAACATGTTTTTTCCTTCATTCTTTCAAGGTGCAGTATGACATTCCTTCAGTTTCTGAGAGTGGCTTCAGCAGCTCTATAAAATGAGCTGGGCAGCTTTCTCTGTACCTTCTGTTTTCTGGAACAACTTGTAAAAGAAGTAATTGTTTCTTAAATATTTACTAGAAATCACCTATAAAATTCTCCCTGGAAATTGAGACAAAATGCCTTTGACAGTTTCCATGGAATGGTCTAATCATATATGGGTCTAGTCATATTCTCTTTCTTCTTGTGACAATTTTGACATTGTCTTATTTATGTTTCAAAGCACCAGTTTCTGATTTTCTCAACCTTCTCTATCATTTAATGCCATTATAATTCTGTACTTTATTGCTTTTAGTACTTACCTTTATTGTTTCCTTAGATTTGTTTTGTTCTTTTTCACCAACTTTTGAGTTGAATGTTTGAGTTACTTGTTTAACCTTTCTTGTTTACTGATAAATGTGTTTTAGACTACAAATCCCTTTAAGCACTGGTTGAACTATATCTGACATTTCTGACATTTAATGTTTTCATTATCTTTCCATTCTAAATATATCAAAATTTCATTTTTATTTCCTTTTTAACTCAGTGGCTTTTAGAAACATGTTATCTAATTTGTAACCATGAGGATTTTTTTTGCAGGGGTATCGGTATCTTTTGTCAGTAATTTCTTAATACATTGCACACTCACTCCTGAGGAAACCTAATTTCTATGATTTTCCTTCCTGGGAAATTATTGAGGTCCCCTTTATGCTGTGATATGTGGCTTATTTTTACTACCATTCAATATAAAAGCAAAAAACGCACATCCTCTGTGGCACGCGCCGCCTTAGACACACTTCTAACAGCTCGAGCTCATCGGTGGCGTGGCTCGGGTCTCCGCCACGACCGCTGCTGCTGCAGCTGCAGGACTGAGTGGTTTCTGAGAACAGAGGGTTAGAAATCTTCAAGTACAGTTTTGATTCTCTCCCTCCTCAGTTCTGCCAGGTGATGCTCAGTGTATTTCAGGCTGTGTGTTGTTAGATACCTACAGTTGTGAGGGCTGCCCTTTCTTGTTCTAATGTTCCTTTTATCACTGCCTAACACCCTCCCTTCTTACTCCCTTAGAATAGATTTACTTTAAGTTACCACTGCTTTCTCTTGGTTCATATTTGAGTAGTAGCTCTCTTTTCTATTTTATTTTCAACCTTTGTCCTTTTATTTTTAAGAATGTTTTTTCTAGATAACTCACTTTTGCATCCCGTTTTTTCATCCAGTTTGAGAATTTCTCTTTATAATGGATAATTTTTTTTCATATTTCCCATTTAATGTACTTGGTTTCTGTTTCTTTCCTCCATCCCACGCCCTTTTCCTATTTCTGATTAGATGGATCACAACTTTTCTTCTGCTGGTTTTAAAGCTGCACCTTCAGTTTTTTGCACTTCTGCCTTTAAGGTCCATTCTTACGTTTATTTACCCCGACAGTCAAGTCCCTTTGGTTTTCCCTCCATCCAGTAGTTCAGTTGGTTAGAGCGTCTTCCCAATACACCAAGGTTGTGGGTTCATTCCCTGGTCAGGGCCCCAATGAACGCATCAAGAAGTGGAACAACAAATCGATGTTTCCCTCTCCCTCTCTCCCTTCCTCTCTCTAAATTCAATTTTTAAATTTTAAAGAATTTTAGTGCTGAGTTATTTTGCCTATGGTTTTTCTTTGCTTTGGTCCTTGACTTTTGTTGGGACACATAAAATAGAGGCCACCCCAGTGGTCCAGCCCATGTCACAACTCAAAACCTAAATCAGCCTGCACTTACAGGAAACACCTGACAACACCAATTGCAATCCTCCAACTCAGCTTTAGCCAGCTCACCTCCCCTGAGAAAACGGGCCCTGAGCCCCTCCCCAGGCAATTCCCAACCGTAGCCAGCCACACCTGGGTCCGCACTGCCTTTTTTGGTTCTATAAAGCTCGCTCTTGACCCAGGTCCCTTGGGGAACAGTGCTCCAACTGATGCGAGGCACTGCACTCGCCAATCCACGGATGGTTTCCCTTGAACACAGGATATCAAACTGCTTACTACCTTGTATTAGTTAGTCTTTGTCATTTCACAGCACCGATAAGCTTTCCTAGGGGATCGATCCTCTGTATGTCCCTTATCTCTCGGAGCTGCTCCTGTTTCTTTTCCTGGACATTTAAATACCCCCTCCCAACTCAGTCCTGTGGGCTCTTCATGTGAACCTACGTATGGCCTTGCACAGCCAGAGATACTCATTACATTTGTGGGACAGTTTGGCTGGAAATAAAAATCAAGGTTAAAGCAGAATTTAGTGTGACAGTAGTAGTGCCACTGAACTGCACACAGTGATATTATGTATATTTTACCAAATTTTTTTAAATAGTTAAAAAAATAAATCTTTCCTTCAGACTTTTATGACACCTCTGGTCACCTGTCCCACAGGTGTGGTAACATCTTTCCAACGATGCCAAAGCTGGGAGTCCTCCTACTCTCTTGTGAGTTCTTAGCACCCATATTTCCCGCGAGTTTTGTCTTTTCTCAAGTCCTCTCTGTTACTTTACCGTCCTGACAGGACTAAAAGCTTATATATCACTTTTGCCTTTAAAACCTACAGAAGACTATGCCAAAATATTTATTTTCTCTGAGGAGCATGTTTTACTTAAATAAACCAAAAATGTTATTTTAAAGGTAAGGATCAAAGCCAATAATGGCAAGTTATTTTTGTAAACCATACAACACGGCCTGAAACCCTCAGAGACGGGCTCTGCCTTGTGCCTGGGGTCGTGTCCCGCTAGGGTGCTGCACAGCGCTCTGGACTCCAGACTCTGCTCCCCGGCGGGCGCCCGCCCCGAGCTCTGCACACACCGTGGAGGAGCGGCACCGCGCGCTGTCCTCGGTTGGTTTTGTTAACGTAGCTGTGGGTTGTTGAAAAACAGAGACCTAAAATATTTGTGGTTGCATGTATGCTCTGTATTTTTCCCCACTAGCATTTTTGTTAGTCTTTCTCAACCTATTTTAACAAGAAAATGAAAGCAAATGTGAATTTAAAAAGAAGACTTTGATAAGAAAGTGAAATATTCATAACTTACAGGTTCCTTACAAAAACGTGTTTGTTGCAAATACAGGCCAGTCCTATAATGAGTCTTATTTGAATCCATGGTCAGGAAAACATATTTAGCTTGCTTGTTAGAAATAACTCCTTCTGGAGGGAAAATGTGATCTCTGTAGCTTGGCCTCTGATATTATCTCCTGCAGCTTTAGAACGTAAAAACGTGAAAGGCCATGTGTAGGCCACACAGAGAAGAACTCGCAAGTCATCAAATCAAACTGAGGGGCCCAGTATGGGATTCATAAACAATGTGAGCACTTGCTATGTGCCAGGCGCTGTGCACGGCCAATAGCTACCGTTTGGGGCAGCAAACACATACATACGCCAATGAGCAAGTCTCTCTGGGAAGCGTCTGCCCAGAGGAAGCACAGTGGTCATCAGAATGTTTACACTCCCAGGGACTTCCAAGTTCCATATCCGCACTCACAGCTGTTTGTAACTAGCTGTCCTTAGCATTTCGATTTTGTCACACTGGGGTTTTGACAGACTTGGATTTTGGGTTGCTTGTATTGGCCATCATGGTGTTAGAGTCACCCTAGCCTAGTGGCCTCCTTGTCTAATTAATTGTACAGAGATGACGGTACTCTGCTAACCACAGCAGGGGTGGCCTCACATGATCAAACTGAGGATAGTCCTCAAGGCACAGAAACAGCAGTATTTCCCAATAAACTAGACATAAACAGAGAGAAATACATCGAGGATGACAACAATTTTTTTGCCCAATCAGCTGGAAACACAGCGCTGTCATTAACCAAGGTGATGACATCAGGGGTAGAGCAAAGGCAGAGACATAAATTTGGATGTCGCCGGCATATAAACAGCACTTAAGCAGAATCGAATTAATTGGGCATTTGTATTTCTCAAAAGAAATACAAGTAGCTTAGAGATGCTTTAGTTAGGATTATTCAGGATACACACAGAACATTTTCCAGAAAGGTATTACTTTATGATAACATTTGAAATAATCTTTGTGATAAAACACACATTCCTATATAAAGCAGAATTTGAAATTTGTATGAGTTTTTAAGATAAAACATCAGACTTCAAAGAAATGTGCTTGTGACAGGTTGCTCTGAGCTACGGGCTAGTCTCCTGGGGCTGTGCACTTCTCTCTTCCGCCAACGCAAGTTCTCCTGTGTTCGTCTACATTCTGAGGAGCTCAGTGCTTTTTAAGTTTATTCAACATCAATCATCTTGAAACATTTATTGAGAGTCAAGCGCTATACTGGGAGCTGGGGATACAGCTTGAACCAACCGTCCCAGCCCTTGTGAAGTCTAGCCGATGTTGATGAGATTAAGTTCATCTGTGCTTGTTTTTATTTAGGTGGGTTTTTAAAGGAAAAAATAGTGTTGTCTCTGTTTATACTTTGTGGGATTACTTTGAGGCTCAAATATTTATGATTGCAAAAATAGTTTAGAAAATGTAAACAGGTACACAGGTGAACTGAATCAACACTGCTTTACAGCAGAGCTTCCAACAGACGAAGAGCAGCTGCAGGACACTCGGGGACAAATCAGAAACGATACAAATGAATGCACGTCTGTGGGTGCCAGTTACTACATCTGGGCACTAAATCAGGCTCCAAGTGTTTTGGGCTGAAGAAAAACTTAAAGCATTTTTTTTGTTTGTTTTCTGGCAAAGAAACACAAAAATTCATTGGCAGAGGAAATGTTTTTCCTGGCAAAGGATGCAAGTAGGGTTCATGCGGGTCTTCATGTGCGCCATGCTGGGTGACAGAGCAGACAATACTGCCCACTGCCATTTACAAAGGAGACAACCGTGCTGTCTGTTCAATTGATGGTTCCTATGCTAATGAGCCATAATGTCAGAAGGCATAACAGTAAATTACTCAATTATCAAATCCTGGCAACAACCATTTTTCTGAACTGTTTGTGATTTTATTTCCAAGTGCACATCTGACTTTTGTAATAACAGTGAAAACAATTATTTTTATGTCACAGGTTCATCATCTGAGCTGTAGACTAAAAGCTTCAGGGGAAGCACCTTCGGTTGGAGTGAGCATGCTTGCTTTTTGCTTTCTTGAATGTTCACAGTACTACTTCCTGTATGTAACAGAAAAATTTAAAGCGTTCAGCCATTGTTTTGAATACCTATCAGTCAAAAGCCTGCTTTTGAACAATAATCTTAGACATGTGACCTCAAGTGCAGTAGGAAAAGGTGATTATAAGAGTCTCAGGTAACTGAATATATACTTGCCTAATAAAAGTGAATATCAAAAGTATACAAGTGTTATTCCTTGCTTAAATTCTACTTTTGAATTTTTGATAGTCTCTAATATAAATTGGTTTGTCATAACAAAGGGGAAAAGTTCTACCTAACTCAAAAGCTATAACAATTAGATATGCTTAAAAAATTACTTTTATATTTATGATTTAACTATCATTTGTCCAAACTGGAAGTCTCAAGTTTCAGCTCTTTTGACATGAAGGTCTAAGTCTCAGATCATTATTGGAAAATAACTGTCCCTCAAGCCATGGTGAACGTTAAATAGATAACACATGTAAAGCTGTCTTAGCCCACTGCCTTCTACAGAATAAGCACTCAGTGACAATTACATTTTTTTGTGGAAAAAAAAATGAATAGAAAAGGCCAGAAGGAAATCCACTAAATAATTATACCCCTAGATGGTAGGATCATGAGTACATTTACGTTTTCTTCTTTTATATTTCTCTGTATTTTCTGAATGTTCTACAATTAACAGGTTTTAGTTTGATGATAGAAAATAGTTTAAAAGTAAGTATAATCTAAATATGTACTTTATCATTGCTTAAGGTACTTATTAAACACCTTCTGCACAGTCTCCATATAAAGTGAAGAAGATGATGAATGTATTAACAAATCCCCCCATATCTGCCATTTCTGGGTTATCAGACAGCAGGATAAAATGATTGGGCAAGACCATTTGGCTTTGCTGCTTTGTTCTGAGAATGTAATGATTATTTCAAAGTCTTTCATTTCCTTTAACTCCTAAAGTGACCTAATTAGCAAACTGAATGACAGCTAAAATAAACAGCTAACTATGGCTCTCAACCATAAATAAGGCAGACCCTACTCTGTGGTCAGTCTAGCTCAGAAATACTGCTCAGAATCAACTCAACAGAAAGCAACTCTTTCAAATGTGATCCAGTAAAAAGAAAATAATTATTTCCAAAGAAAAAATATGAATCACAAACTAACATATTAGCAAGCTCTGCCTTCCTTTGAGACTGTGTCTGTCTACACGTGAGGAGGGAAGAGGCAGGTGAAGACCAAGTGTTCCTTCCCCTAAACGCCTCCAGAGGGCCAGGGAGCTCGATCTCAAGTCACCAGAGGGTCTGCAAGGGGGAAACCTCACATCCAGAAGTTGTAGCCAACTGAGATCTGATGACTTCTGCCACAGCATCAGTACTTAATTTGCTCAATTAAATTAAGTCTTTTTTCTAACGCTTAATAACATGAGTCACAATTTCTAGTCCTAAATAATTGATTCCCTTATAAAAATTTTTCTTTGAAAACACTTTTAAAGTATTTTGTTATATATAACTACTAAATTTAAGCAGAATGTGGGGTCAGATAAATTGCTATTTTGGACAGCTCTAATGCCAGGGGTGGCGGCAAGACTGAAGAGGCGCACAGGCAAGCCCTGAGGCGCACAAGTGGAGGCCTAATTTGCCCATTTAAAGCAGGAAAACATCACTGCAGGTTGTGCCCAACTCCATAAAGTGATGAAGAAATTGCAGCTGATTCCCCATTTGAATTTGAAATTTTTACCAAGATAATCTTGGCAGATCATATTACATATGGATATTAAAAATTAATTTTATTTCAAATACTATAAAATAGTACACAGATGCTCACTTTAAATAATTCACATTCCCATCAGGTACTAATATAGTAAAGTAATATGACCTATATTAATAAATATTGCATTATAAACACAGATGTGCTTTTTTTTTTTTTTTTGGCTGAGTTTTAACTCCTGAAAACATCTATTCCTGGCAAACAACTCTTCCAATCAATAAAATGCAAATGAACAAAGAGGAAAAAGATTTTAAACAAAAAAGAAAATGTAGTTTGTATGATCTAAAAGTAGGTGAGGTCCTTCTTAACTTGGTTGTTTTCTCCTATCCTGCTAAAATAAATTACTGAAGGCTGTTTGAGTTTACCCAACACTTATAAAATTTATTTTAACCTCTGCTTCTTTTAATAAGAATGATAAATAGGTTTAAAATTAGCAAATGAGTTCATTTCAACTGGGCTCTAGAGCTGTATTGCAAAAAAATTATAAGTTGCTTATCTTTAATAGAGTAAAACATTTCCTCAAAATATCAAAATACGAAAACTGAAGGAACTATGATAGTTCTTGCAAGAAGTCTAATCTGCCTTAATCAGTTGTCATAGTAATAATATTAATATCACACAAAGTATTTCGAACTTTACTTTACATTTTAATGACAACAGGAAAGTTTCTGAACACACCTGTCAAATCGATAGAATCGGTACAGGAGAATTCCCGACTTGTTCTGCATGTTCTCAAAATTACACCTCTACTTTTAGTAGCTATCCGTCAAGTATCACGGATGGAGAAAAACCAAATACATGATAGGCAGGCACAGACGCATGCCAACGAAGACAATGCTAGGAAAACCAAAGGAGGAATAATGAGCACCCACCACTCAGCTTGGCGAGGTTTCGGAGGCAGAGGGACGCGAGGCACAGGCTTCCGCCAGGTGAGTGTCAGAGGACTTGGGCCCCCTTCCTGGGAACGTGTGCGGTACCATAATTCTAACTTTTGTTATAATGTTTGGATTTTGAGCATGTAAATTCATCGGAAGACTACATTAGAAAAGCAAAGTGCAAATTACTAAAATATAAAGCTAAAAGAATTTCAGGCACTGAAATATTATAGGTTTCTTTACACGTCACAAAATACCTAAAATATGTGGTCTCTTTAATAAATCATTTGTAATCTGTTAACTCTCTCTATACACATATACAATGTGTTATGTATACTATATATAATGTATACATGTTGATATGTTAAAAATACATATATACATAAATATATGCAGATATATTGAGATACATATGTATGCATGCATATGTGTATTTATATATAAAGCTAAAAATTCATGACTTCACAAATATTATTGCAATAATTATACTGGTATATAAAACATTTCATATGTATCGTATAGTACATCTATCTAAATAGTGTTTTCAGAGGCAGGTTTAATGAGGCCGTAAATGAAGCTGGCTTCTTATCTTAGTGCTACATACACCGAAATAGGATTTTCTCCTTTCTGGCTAAGTTTGGCTCGAGGAGAGAAGTGGCCTATGTAAAAACAAACAAATAAGCCATGATGAGATCTCTGCACACTGACTGGTCTGCAGGCTGCGGAAAGGCCACGGGGAAGAGCAGTGCTGGGCACGCCGCACACACAAAGCCATTCCACAGGGAGGTTGGTAGTGCCATTGGTCAGGGCCACCGTAAACAATTCCTTTAATTTTCACCTGATTCACAGGATGATAGTTTAAGTTTGTGCTCAAATGTGGAAACAAAAACAAAACTACTATGTGGACACCAGGCGACTGCAGGAAGGAGGCAGAGATTCAAGTTCAGCCTGGCCTGCAGGTAACCCACAACAGCGCTCCACCCTATCCACACGACCACCGGGGGACCGGAAAACCCTGCTTGGAAACGAACTCCCCTTCACTGTCCTTCGGCCAGGAATATGCTTAGCACAATCTATTCTTTAAAACTTTTAAGTAAAACGGCAACTCACAAGTCATCCTTTGTACAACAGATAATTAGTTATAGGTCCTTATTTCAATTCTGTATCTTGTTGGTTACAGTGGAAGGTACAAAAGTATGTGGAAGAAAAATAAGTAATGTTATATGAACCCTGTGGCAGCTTCCACAAAGAAAAGACACCCTCACAGGAAGCCTAGAACTCAGAGAAATCCCATTTCATGGCCTTCAGAATTAATTCCGTTAATTCTAGTTTCTACGTAAAAAAAAAAAAAAAACAACGGGACTTCCAGCCAAGATGGAGGCTTAGGTAAATACACTTTGTCTCCTCGCATAACCAAAAGAAGGACAACAACAAACTTAGAAACAAAAAAATAACCAGAACTGCCAGAAAATCAAACTGGATGGAAGTTGACAACCAAGGAGTTAAAGAAGAAACATTCATCCAGACCGGTAGGAGGTGTGGGGATGAGCAGTAGGACGGAGGGAACACACAGCAAAGCGGTGGCTGGCCGACCAGGGTGGGCAAGGCGGTCCCATATTTGCATGCGGATAAACTGGGAGGAACAACCAGGGAGGGAGAGAGACCGCGCAGCCCTGGGTGCCTGCGCAGGGAAGGAAAGCCTCTGAACCTCTACCGGTAACAACCTGTGGGGGTTTCAGTGGCGGGAGAAACAGCCAGTCTCACAGGAGAGTTCCTTGGAGAGGATCACAGGGTCCCAGAATGTACACACACACACCCACCCGGAAATCAGCACCAGAAGGGCCCAGTTTGTTTGAGGATGGCAGGGGAAACGACTGAGAGCCGTGAGAGCCGAGCAATCGACACTGTTTCCTCTCCGACCCCTCCCCCACGGACAGCGCCACAAGGCAGCACATGAGTTGCCCCCACCCTGGTGAACACCTAAGGCTCGGCCCCTCACAAAGTAATAGGCACCAAGACAAAAAAAAATATGGCCCAAATGAAAGAACAGGTCAAAGCTCCAAAAATAGAACTAAACGATGAACAGAAAGCCAACCTATCAGATGCAGACTTCAAATCACCGGTAATCTAGATGCTCACAGAATCGGTGGAGTATGGTCGCAAAATGGAGGGAAAAGTGAAAGCTACGCAAAATGAAATAAAGAAAAATACACAGGGAACCAACAGTGAAGGGAAGAAAATTGGGACTCAAATCAACGATGTGGAGCAGAAAGAAGAAATAAACATTCAACCAGAACATAATGAAGAAACAAGAATTCAACAAAATGAGGAGAACCTTAGGAACCTCCGGGACAACTTTAAACACTCCAATATCTGAATCACAGGGGTGCCAGAAGGAGAAGGGGAAGGGCAAGAAATAGAAAACTTATTTGAAAAACTCATGAAGGAGAACACCCCCAATCTGGCTAAGGAAATAGACTTCCAGGAAGTCCAGGAAGCTCAGAGAGTCCCAAAGAAGTTGGACCCAAGGAAGCACACACCAAAGCACATCATCATTACACTACCCAAGATTAAAGATAAGGAGAGAATCTTAAAAGCAGCAAGAGAAAAACAGAGAGTTACCTACAAAGGAGTTTCCATCAGACTATCAACTGATTTCTCAAAAGAAACCTTACAGGCAAGAAGGGGCTGGAAAGAAGTATTCAAAGTCGTGAAAGGCAAGGACCTACATCCAAGACTCCTCAATCCAGCAAAGCTATCGTTTAGAATGGAAGGGCAGATAAAGTGCTTCCCAGATAAAGTAAAGTTAAAGGAGTTCATCATCACCAAGGCCTTATAAAATGAAATGTTAAGGGGACTTATCTAAGAAAAAGAAGATGATCAAAAATATGAACAGTCAAATGACAACAAACTCACAACTATCAACAACTAACCTAAAAAAATAAAAACAAAAATAAACTAAGCAAACAACTAGAACAGGAACAGAATCACAGGAATGTAGATCCCATGGAGGGTTATCAGTGGGGAGGGGTGTGGGGAGACTGGGGGAAAAGGTCCAGGGAATAAGAAGCATAAATGGTAGGTACAAAATAGACAGGGGAAGGTTAAGAATAGTATAGGAAAGGGAGAAGCTGAGAATTTATATGTACAACCCATGGACATGAACTAAGGGGCAGGAATGCTGGTGGTGTTCGTGGGTGCAGGGCAGAGGGGAATAAAGGGGAGAAAATAATGGGACAATTATAATAGTATAATCAATAAAATATATTATAAAAACATAAACTATATGTACGAAAGATGACCAAACCCAGGAGTAAGACTTAACACGGTACATGTTTTTTTATACAATTTGGAAATATACTGCACTTCTACTGAATAGATAATGGAGAATGACAGAAATCATGTTAACAGCCAGCCCTGCCGGGGGATGGGATTCACCACTGGGGGAGGGGGAGGGGGAGGAGGGGGGTGGGCTTCTGGCCTTCAGCACTGTAGATATATTGATACCAAGGAAACTAAAACCCAACTGTCGTTCTTTGTGACTGGATCCTAACCAAGGTCTCTGATTCATGCTAGAGAAGGAGGTACTGGGGTCAAAGAGGTGATATTTCCTTCATGGGTTTATTAATATGTTATTCTGCAATAATGATAAAAAGGGTAAAAGATTATCAACTCCACATTGCACAGGAAGCCCTACGTTAATTAGACACTTGCTAATAAAAAAGCAGATGGGAATACAATAATTTTCTATAACGAATGATAGTCTATCCTGAACAGAAAAATAGTAAGATATTGCGTACAATAAAAGAAGAAAACCATTCACTGGCACAACCCTTCTGAAGAGCAAGTTAGAAATTTTAAAAGCCTTAAAAAATCTGAGTCTCCTCTGACTCAGCTTCTTCACTTCTAGGAACATGTCCTAAGGAAACAACCATGGATCCACTTATCGGTGTAGACATAAGGATGTTCATCACTGCGTTATTTATAATGACTAAAAAAAATGGAAACAATCAGATGCTAAGCAATAGAAAACATTTTTCTCCTCTGCCTCTCCCTCAGAAAATGTAACATGGCAACATCTGTCAACATTCACGAGGTAGCACGCAGCTTTGGGGGTGAAGCATATCGGTCTCAAATGACAATGGCAGCCAGTATACAGTTACATTTCACCATGTAGAGCTCAGTCTAATACCCGGATACAGTCTTTGTCCAAGATAAATCTCAACATTATTGTCAAAAATAACTTTTATTTACCAGATAAAAAGCTTTGACCTATAAAATGATCTCTGTATTTTCTGCTTATTAGGTGCACCCCTGTTTTTCTAACCCCGTCCTCAATCCCATGACACTTCTCTGCTTTCTAATGCCTTTTTCCCGCCCCGACAGCCCTGAGGCCAGCTATCATTCTCATCCTGCACAATATGGAGATATCTCAAGCACAGATCTGTTACCTATCAATTCAAATTCTGCCCTGCAGTTGGCTCTGATCAGGAGATTTCCTCTATAATGTGGTTTCAATGCTTCTGCCCAGCAAAGAGTCTCATTCTCCTAGGAGGCCAGGGTGGGACCAACTGCTCTGTCCACTCAGTCAGGTCTGGCATCTTGTTTCAGCCAACAAAATGCAAGCCAGTGAGTGCTACGCCCACTTCCTTCCGCTCTGACAGGTATCAGCAGCATTTGAGTCAGTGGCCCCTCCAATAGCTTAGGCCCCCAAGTGGCTGTGCTGAAAGCCCCCCTGCCCACCCACACCGGAGGTGCAGCCTCAGCATGAAGTAAACCAAGATTTAACAAACCAGGCCTCCAGCACGGCGCCCCCTGGAGGTCCCATGAAGGTTGCAAGTGGCTAGGGGTCTAACGCTGTCCCATCCACACTGTGTCCAGCACTGCTGACAAAAGGTTCTCCGCTCTGAATTAAGTTGCAAAGGAAAAATGTCTTTTAAATTATTCTGGCAGTTATAAACTGCTGGGAACCCAGATGAATACATATGGTCCTTGGAAAGGGAAGAATTCTTACGGAACTATATTAGAAAATTTATAATCAGTCAAGCGTGTCTCTGTAAGCATTTAAAACTGAAATTGATGCTAGAAAGGCCAGATAGTCAAAAGCATTTACTAAAGAGAAAAGCCTTTAGCCAAGGATAACATAATTTATGAGAAAAATAATTCAAATATAAAAACTGTACACTTTATACGTTCAAGGAAGGATGAAACAAGTTGAACAGTGGCACAGATAACGGGTGATAACAATCTATGAGTAAAGAGCTGATAATTTTTCAAAAATAAAGCCCATTTTGTAAGTTAATAAAACTCAAATTGCTATTGGTATTTTTACTATCAGTTAACAAATAAATGAATATTTTGAGGTAATTTATAAGCTAATACTCATTAAATACTCTGAAAGATCATCTTTTTTGTACAGAGTATATAAAAAGTGAAATTCAAACCACATGAATATCAACAGAATTTGAAGACATAACAATGAAGGGCATGTAATCCCTGCCCACGTCTATAAGTTTAACACAGTCTGAGAGATGCACCCAGCGCCATTTACTCCACACCTTCCCTCAGAAGCAAGCAAGTGGCCGTCTGGCGTGTTTTCGGGCCGCCTTTATGTGGCTGTGTGTCGTCTTCATTCCCCTCTATTAGAAGTGGCCATTGGTAGATAAATGGATAAAGATGACGTGATCTATACATACAATGGAATATTACTCAGCAATAAAAAAAGAATGAAATCTTGTCACTTGGGACAAGACAGGCCCAGAGGGTATTATGTTGAGTGCAATAAATCAAATAGAAAAAACAAACACCATATGATTTAATTTATATATGGACTCTAAAAGCAAAATAAATAAACAAAAACAGACTCATAAAACCAGAGAACAAAATGATGGTTGACAGAGAGGATTGAGGGAAGGAATGGGCAAAATAGGTGTAGGAAATTAATAGGTGTAGGCTTCACCTTCTCAGGGAACCACAGAAAGAATTACAACTACACCTCAAAACAAATAATACCCAGAACTGCCAGAAAATCAAGTTATGTGGAAGTATAACAATCAAGGGTTTAAAGAAGCCACATTCATCCAGACGGGTAGGAACATCAGAGACACATGGAGAGACACAGACATGGCGTGGTGCAGAAAGGAGGCAGGATGGGCAATCTCACACTCATGTGTGGTGGATAAAAACTGGGAGGGATACTCAGGAGCGAGGGATCCCAGCCCCAGGCAGACCACACAGCCCAGGGTTCCGGCACCAGGAAAATAAGTCCCTATACCTTCTGGTTGTAAAAACCAGTGGGAGTCAGGGTGACAGAAGAAACTGCTGGATTTTCAGGAGGCTCCATTTAAAGGGCCCCTATGGTCTTAGAATTTATGCAGACCCACCCCCTCTGGAATTCAGCACCGGGGCTACAGCTAGAAGGGTACCACTCATACATGGGGAGTAAGTGAAGTGAATAGAAACAGGGCAAGTGCCAGGCAAACCTCCAGAAGCCAGGCAGTGGCATTGTCCCCTCTCTAAGCCCTCCCCCAAAACAGAGCCAGAAAGCTGTGAAGCAGATGGACCCACCCTGGCGATTACCTATGGCTCCGCCCCACATGATTTACAGGTGCTTTTTCTACAACAGGCCACACTACTAAGATAGGGAGTCAAAGCAGCCCTACCCAATACACAGAAACAAACACAGGGAGGCTGCCAAATTGGGGAGACAAAGAAAAATGGCCCAAATGAAAGAACAGAACAAAACCCCAGGAAAAGACCTAAACAAAATGATGATAACTAAACTATCAGATGCACATTTCAAAACACGGTGATCAGGGTGCTCAAAGAACTTACTAAGTATAGCAACAGCTTAAAAAAGACCCAGGAAGAAATGAAGGTTACATTAAGTGAAATAAAGAAAAATCTACAGGGAACCAACAGTAGAGGGAATGAAGCCAAGATTCAAATCAATGACTTGGAACATGAGAAAGAAATAAACATTCAACCAAAACAGCAAGGAAGAAAAGAAAAAAAAGAATCCAAAAAAATGAGGATAGCATAAGGAGTCTCTGGGACATCTCCAAATGCACCAACATCTGAATCATAAGATGTCAGAAGGAAAAGAGGAAGAGCAAGAAATTGAAAACTTATTTGAAAAAAATAATGAAAGAAAACTTCCCTAACTTGGCAAAGGAAGTGGACATACAAGTCCAGGAAGCACAGAGAGCCCAAAACAAGTTGGACCCAAAGGGATCACACCAAGACACATCATAACTAAAATGCCAAAGGGTAAAGATAAAGAGAGGTTCTCAAAAGCAGCAAGAGAAAAGCAGAGAGTTACCTACAAAGGAGCTCCCATAAGACTATCAGCTGATTTCTCAAAAGAAACTTTGCAGGTAAGAAGGGACTGGAAAGAAGTATTCAAAGTGATGAAAAGTAAAGACCTACAACTTAGATTGCTCTATCCAGTAAAGCCATCTTTTAGAATCGAAGGGTAGATAAAGAGCTGCCCTTTTTTTTTCCCTTATCCCAGACAAGCAAAAAACTAAAGCAGTTCATCATCACCAAGCCATTTATTACATGAAATGCTGAAGGGTGTTATTTAAGAAAAAGAAGAAGACCGAAACCATGAACATTAAAAAGGCAACAAATTCACAACTATCAACAACTGAATCTAAAAACAAAAACAAAACAAAAAAAAAAACCTAAGCAAACAACCAGAACAGGAACAGAATCATAGAAATAGAGATCATTTGGAGGGTTATCAGCCAGGAGGGGGCAGAAGGAAGAAATGGGAAAATGGTGCAAGGAATAAGAAGCATAATTGGTAGGTACAAAATAGACAGGGGAAGATTAAGAATAGTATAGGAAATGGCGAAGCCAAAGAACTTACATGCATGAGCCATGGACATAAATAAGGGGGGCTGCTGGAGGGAAGGGGGTACACCAGACAAAGGGGAGCAAAGGGAGAAAAAACTGGAACAACTGTAATAGCATAATCAATAAAATATATTTTTAAAAAGGTACAAACTTCCAGTTGTGAAATAAATAAGTCACAGGGATATAATTTACAAGATAGGAACTATAGTCACAATTTGTTTGGTGAAAAATGGTTACTAGAGTTTTTGTGAGATCATTTTGTAAGGTATATCAGTGTCGAATCACTATATGGTACACCTGACACTAATGTAATATTGTGTATCGACTATAGCTTAAAAGAAAGAATAATTAAATGAGATAGACTTTAGAAAGAGAGCAGTCTTGAGGAAGAGAAATTTGGTCAGTGCTGAATCCATACAAAGTGCTGTGGGAACAATAATAATGGGTGTTAAAGACAGCTCTAGCGGTACTGACATCTGGAACTGTCCCTGAAGCATAGATAGTCAATCACGAGAAAGATGAGATGAAAAAGTGACTGAGAGCGGAAGGGGGCTCGCAGCAGCGCTGCCGCAGGAGGAGAGCTGCGGGGGCTTGCAGACGCACAGAGCCATCAGCACGTGGTTGGATCCCACCCTCCCCGGCACCATGATCATAATCGCTCTGAGTGGCCTTGAGCACACGGAAGTACATGGAAGGACCTTAATAAATGGGTTTTGTTTGTTCACTAGACAATTTCTAACTTACACAAAGCACTCATTAGTGTAATTAATAATTGATTATAAACTTTCAACAAATAAAATTAAAACATCTATTGGTCCAACACCTTAGATAGGATATACTTTGTAATACTCAAGGTCAAGGATATACCTGTTTCAATTTTGACTTAAAATGCATATATGTCACTTGAAATAACATGGATCAAGTTTAAGAAATAGAAATGATTGTATCAAATGTTTGAGAGACTTGGGAAATCTGTTCTTTGGTAGGTATCATGACGAATTAATATTGAGACTTTAACTGGGTCTCCCTCCAATAAAATACAACCTTCTGGAACAGGATCTACTGTCATAACTTTCCCAGTCAAGACAAAGACCCTATCATGGTGAAGATATAAAAAGAGTGGTTTCCTTGACAGTTTCATGTAAATTTCTTTAAAATATTTTAAATACTTCTTTAAAGTATTATATTATAGATACATGAATAATGATCTTCAAAATGTCAAACTAATTTATAGGAACTTAGGCTATTTTTTAGCCAAAGCTTTAAGGAAATAACTTTTAAAACCAGTTTGGTCCGACTGATGCCTCACGTCACAGTCCGGACCATATTTATGCCAGACCGACAGCAGCTGCATCACATTAACGCGCACTCTCCCTGTCTTCGGGAATGATTCGCCGTGCGCTCTAATTACTTGACTTCCCCTTAGCATATATCACAGCAGATATCCATCAACCTTGCCCAGATTTCTTGAGAGTCTTCCCTTCTTTGGATTCAAGTTCACTGCTCTTCTCTAGCACTTTAATTGCTCTTTCTTAAGCATTCTGGGGAATTCGTTTTCTTCCACCTGCCCCTTAAGTGAAGGTTCTGGGCAGCCCTGCCCTCTCCCTGTTTGGTTTGCTGGAGAGCACATGCGAAGGCCTATGGGCCAAATCTGACTCATATGTGTGTTTTATTTGTTCCTCAGAGTATTATAAATTTAAGTGTAAAAACCAGGGAATTGGCAATTCCACTGCTGGGATTATACCCTAAAAATCCTGAAACGCCAATTCAAAAGAACCCATGCACCCCAACGTTCACAGCAGCACAATTTACAATAGCAAGTGTTGGAAGCAACCTAGGTGCCCATCATTAAATGAGTGGGTCAAAAAACTATGGTACTTTTACGCAATGGAATACTATGCAGCAGAAAGAAAGAAGGAGGTCCTACCCTTCACGACAGCATGGATGGAACTGGAGAGCATTATGCTAAGTGAAATAAGCCAGGCGGTGAAAGACAGGCACCATAAGACCTCACCTATAAGTGGAACCTAATCAACAAAACAAACTGGCAACCAAAATATAACACAACACATTGAAATAAAGAACAAACTGACAGTAACCAGAGATGGGGGTTGGGGGTAATGGGGAAAAGAAGGGGAAGGGTCATCAAGGAACAAGTATAAAGGACCCATGGACAAAGCCAAAGGGGTTAGGTTTGAGGGTGGGGGTGGCTGGGGTGGGGGGGAGTGATTGGGTGGGAAATGGAGACAACTGTACTTGAACAACAATAAAAAATAAAATATTATCATCCCACATCAAAAAAATTAATTAGTTAACTAAAACCAGGGCATTTCCTGTTGCGATCAGAGTTTTGCTTCCGTCAGAAACACTGGGAGCTCTGCAGTCATGCTCAGGGGCCTCAGGCAGGTGGTAGCTGCCCCTCTGACAAGGGCTGTGCTGCCCGGCCAGCCACCTCCACCCTGACGCCACGGCAAGGTTCAGATGCAGCCTCTCACGCCAGGGAGGCCACTCTCACTCACCTGCGTGGACCCTGTCTGCACTGAGGCGAGCCTGCCATGCATGTCGCAGTGGCTCCTCGTCGCCATGACTCCCTTGGTGTGGGTGGTGACCACGGTAATAACTGCCTGGTGTGCCCGTCAGCCTACGGCCGCTGATCGAGGACCTACTGCATGCCATGAATCACGCCAGTTGCCAAGGATCCCAACACAAATGAGATGTGCCCTGCTCTACCTGAGCTGCGACCCAGGGCAGGGCCAGGCAGGCACATCGGTCTGCGCTGAGCAGCGGCTAGGGTCTCCAGACCAGAGGGGTGGGCGCCAGCACAAACCCAGCTTGTCCAGCCCGAACTCCTGCAGAGCAGTCCTCTCCTGGGCACGGCAGCTGGCCAGGGCAGGGGCCCACGGCTCTTCTTCACTTTCCCATTAAAAGCCCATAGAAACATTCAAGTAATTTTTAAACCATTCATATATCAACTTCGAAGGAACTGCTAAAATAAAGCACCAACTGGATGAGGTCTTCATGGTCACACTCCAAGTTCTTGGAACACACAAGGTAGAGGATGCTCTAACTCCCCCTCCCGAACTACCACTAACTTGTGGAGAAAGAAGTTTCCCACCCTGGAGACAAGGTGGCATGAGCAAAGAGGAGGGAGCTGCTGGGAAACCTCTCCCTTGGGCCTTTCTGTCCCCTTAATGTTGCTGGGCATATTCAACAAGGGAACAACAAAACCAGAAGCCATTTCTTATGAGCTGAGCCACACCAGTTAGTAACTGGGTTGAAAAGGCAGCGGGGAGGGGATGCCAGTTTGGGAGCCAGGACAGAAACAGCAGCAAGAAACTAGCAAACACTTCTCTTGGCGCCGAGAACCACGAAACCATGCCAGCAACATAAATGTGCTCTGGGTCTCTTTCTTCCTTCTATTTTGTTCCTTCGAACATGGTCCAGCCACCAAAGCAACAGTCTCTTGACCTGGGCCCTCGCGCCCTCCCTCCAGGTTGGGGGCACTCCAGGGTGAGAAGAGTCTTAAATGCCTGTAGTAAGCTAAGCCTGGCACCAAGCAGCTGGTTGGCAGACCTGAGGTGACCATGTGGACTCAGTCCACTCCCACATAAAAGGAATAAAATACAAATTCCTTAACATGACATCCAAAGTGCTCCCCATTCAGACGCTATCTTCCTTAAGAGTCAGTCAGCATAAGCTGCCGACAGAGCAATAGGAAGGTGCTTGCTGTCAAAGTTACATTGCTCATCAAAGTAGAGAAATGCAGTCTTTCTGAACCAGCCTCCAAATTAACAAAGAAAACTTATTAATTAAAAGGCAAAAATTAATCAAAAGAGATCTATTCCTAGACTGGTTAAATGAAAAGGACTTCCAAGATAAAGATGGCAGATTGAAAGCACACATTTTTGTTCTCTTCTGAAACTTCCCTGGAATGACAACAAAAGGATTTTCGATCAGAGGTGCAGGGAACGCAGGAGAGCACACAACATGTGGACAGCTGGAACATGTCCTGGCAGTGGGAAACACCGGCGCCGGCACCAGACTCCAAAGCTAGCAACAGGGAAGCCCACAAAGACAGGATTTACAGTCAAAACCTGCAAAGGATTTCCGGTGGCCTGCACTACCCGGAAAGGACTGGAGAGGAGCCAAACAAGAAACATTACTTGAAAGGTGGTTACAACACAACCACCATCGGGCTGTCCTTCCCCACTCTGCCCGGACAGGGGCCTGCCCACTCCCATGTGGACACACACATTCTGGAAAGAGCAACACACAGGTAGCTGGACACAGAGGCTCCAGGAAAGCTCATCCCAGACAGCTTCCCGGGCAGAGGCCAGGCAAGCACACCCCGGGGACAGGGGGATACCGGAATGGATGTGTCTCTGCCCCGGCTCAGCTTCCTGCATGCTGAGAGCCAGGCTGTCCGCATCTGCACAGGAGACGCAGAATCTTCTCTGGGGAACCCGACCTGATCAAAGGGAAACACTTAGAAATGCCAACATCTAAAGTCAAGTTCCCCAACGGGACATCCAGTCAGATCACCCGATAGCCAGGGCTGGAGTCAGAAGCCGCTAGACCAGTGTCTGATTCATATTAGCACCTTGATGAATACTTGCTGAAGGAAAACGGAAATATTTTTTTTGTAAGAAGCTGAGTTTGTTGTACTTCACAGTCCCAAGTATGCTGGTACAGTGGTGGAGAACTCACATTATAAGGAATAAAATACAAGCCCCCAGCAGAACCTTTGAGGTGCTTCCCAAACCCACACCACCCTCCTCCCCCATCACCAGCCCCAGGAAAGCAGCGCCGGGTCAGGGAGAAGAGCTCAGGGTCACACGGAGCTGGGCCAAGCCTGGGTCTGGCACTTCCCAGCTATGGAACTTGGCCCAGTCACTTAGACATTAAGAAAAAGAGAAGGTATTTTAAAATAGTGATGAAGCTACATAAATGCTTATGTGATAGATAACGGAAGAGTCAGACACAAAAGAGCACATGGGTGGGATTCCAGTCACACAGTGCTCAAAACAGAAAAACACTAATCCCTGGGGCTAGAGGCCAGATCAACAGTTGCCTGGGGTGGAGGAGACGGGTTGATTTAAAAGGGATTTGAAGGACTTTTATGGGATTATTGGAATGTTTTATATTTTAAGTGCAGTGGATTAAAAAACTCAAAGGGCAGAGTTAAAATCTCTGCATTTTATTATATGTAAATTATACTTCAATTAAAGATAGACTGGGAAAAATAACAATAAAATATTTTTAATAAGGTATGATTTAATAGTCAATAAAGAATATGGTTTTATAATTCAATTAAATTACTACTGACTGATAATTCATAACATGCTATGTTTTATTAGAATAAATTATTCCCAATAAAATGTCAATTATTAAAATATGAAATACAAAGAAAAGCATAAAGGAAAAAAAAAAAAACCTTCAAATTCATCACCCCATACAAGCATTGTTAACATCTGTCTCATTTACTTTCAGACACTTTTCTATGCATAGAATTTTAAAGTTTTTTCTGCTAATGCAATTCAAACATGCAAGGGGAAATTAAGATGTGAGAAAAAAGGCAAATAATTAAAAATTAAGTTTCTTATTAATTTATAAATTACAGCTACCAGACACTGACTAGAAATAAATACATTCAAAAACATTTACATAAAATCATTTCCAAGATATAAGGGGGGGAAAAAAAGTAGGTGCTAAATAGTGTCTGTAGCAAAATTTCTGTGCTTATACTGACACACACACAAAATTTCTGAAAGAAAATGTTTTGTTTTTAATGGGGGAGGGGAGCAGACTTTCATTTTTTTAGTTTTCTACACTTTGACAACGTCTAAATTTTCCGCCATGATTCACACATATATACCTATAACATTTGCATTAGTTAATTATACTTTTATTAATTTAAAAAGGAAGAACTATATAAACATATTTCATCAAATAACAAGGGAATATTACAAATACAGGGAACCCAAGGGCTCACATTTTACAGCCGAGAGGACTTTAAAGCAGCAGGTTAAGTAACTCACATAAGGTCACGCAGCTGCGTCCGCAGAATAACTCGGCCTGGAGCGCGCTGCTCTCGGTTCCCAAGTCAGGCCTGCTTCTACACTGTGGCCATAGGATGCAGGGTAATCGGGTTGTTGTTAAAATTAAGAATGAAAGCCATAAATTTATGAAGGCAACAGTCAATATTAAGGCACATAATTAGAATAATGTATATTTTACTTTTAAATTAAACCAACGGAGATAGGGACTCTTTATAGTCTACTATCGTTGGTTTGAATGTAATAAAACAACTACCCACACTTAACCCAATCATACTGATGAAAATTAATGTCCAAGCTTTTATTTTATTAGCTTTGATAGTTCTGAAAGAAACTGATGTTTTATTAATTTAAACCATAAAGCTAAATGCATTTTTCTCACTTTATAAGACCCTTAGCATCTATTAGTAAAACAATTTTGAGAAAACATCTATCATAGCTCTTTCTGTGAAAACACTGAACTTTCTTTGTGATATATATATAATTTTTTTACACTGGTGTAAAACATTTATATTTATATTAAATCATTTTGCAACAACTAAGTATTTACGAATGAAAAAAATAACCCATTATGTCATGCTGATCAAGGGTCACTGTAACGAAGTCTCGGCTCAGGATGAGTTCTCTCCCACATCAGTGGCCAGTCACCCCACCAAAAGAAGTGCGTATTGACATCTGTTGGTCCCCAATTTAACCAGTGAATTACAGTGAACTTTGGAAAATTGGAACTGTAATACCCCTGAATACAACACCCTCCTGATCCAAAACAGACAGGGACTCTGCTCCCAATTCCCCCAATAAAACCTCCCACACCAAACACGCTGCAAACAGATTATATTAATATTTGAAAACCAAAACAATAAGCTTTCAGAAGTGATAAAGCTTTCCATGATAATTCAATGAAATATCTAATATCCCTGGAATGTCTTCTTTTCTTTTTCTTTTTTTTTCTTTTTTTTTGGCATACTTTACTGATAAGCTATTATAGTTGTCCTATTCCCCACCCCATATCCCCTCCACCCTGCACCCCATCCCATCATCCCCACACCTCTTAGTCCATATCCATGGGCTGCACACACCAGTTCTTTGGTTTCTTAATTTCCCACACTACTCCCAGCCTCCCTGACCACTTTGTTTTTTGTTTTTGTCAACATTTTCCCACCACCATTTTCCCCAGCCCCACCCACCCCCACCTCCCACCCTCA
>PVJD01012676.1:0-38346 GCA_004026545.1 Mormoops blainvillei | reverse complement strand
GTTACATGTCCAAGAATATCCTTTGAATATTTAAAACTTTTCTGGAATCTTAAAATGTTAGCTGTTTCTAGTAATAGTGGAGTAGCTTGTGTTGAGCTAATTCTCCTGTAGAAAACCATTATAAATTCTGGACAAAATACAAAAACTGCACAACTCTCTGAAGGCACTGGAGAATGAATGACCAGGAAGAAATTGAAGGGGAGTCAACACTGGAAAGAGAAAATAACACTGCATAAATGAAAATGAGATTTTATTGCCAATAGACTTGCACTACAAAAAATACTCAAGGCAGTTCTTCAGGCTGAAGGGAAATGATGCTATGTTGAAACTTGGATCTTCTGAAGGAATGAAGAACACCAGAAATGGAAAACACCTAAATATATTTATTTCTCTCAATTTCTTTAAAACACATATGCCTATTTAAGGCATATATAAGGTAAAAATTATAATGCTTTATTGTGAGGTGTATATCTTATGTAAATGTTATATGTACAATGATCATAAGATAATGTTGAGGAAGGGGACCGCCAGCTTCCTGCATTTTACATGAAGTGGTGCAATGTTAACTCCCAGTAGACTGTGAAAAGTTAAGGATGTATGTTGTTATCTGTAGAGCAACCACTAAAAAGTAATGAAAAGAGGTATCATGAGAAGATGAGGTCAGCAGCTTTCAATATGTTGGCATGCAGCTTGAATACAGATTTCAAAGAAGAGTTACAAATTTATTTAAGTGACTAGATATTCAAACATAAGTAATTTTTAAATAGTTAGAACATACCAGCAGCCTGAAATAATGCTAAAACTCTCTAATAAATAATAATTATAATAGCTAATGTATATTGCATGCTGTATATCAAGCTGTTTTCATGTATTGTCACATCTGTTCATTACAACAACCTTAATAGAGTAGTTGCTATTATTAATTCCATTTTACCTCGAGGAAGGTTTGGCATGGTGGTGTTAAATAATTTATCCAAGGTTTCATAACTAATAAGTGTCAGAACCAAGATTTGACTCCAGGGTGCCTGACTTTAGAGCTTGTGCTTCTAACTATTATATTCTTCTTCTTCAGAAAATGAAACCTAATTAAGCTTCATGATTAGCATATTGCAAATAAAGTATGGTATAGGAATAACACTAAGTTAAAGGTAAACTATTTGTTAAAATATGGAATACGAGAAACATTCAGTTCCATTTCTAATGTTCTTGGTATTGTTTTCCCCTTGGGTAACATATACACTTCACTTTCTCCTGTGTAAACTTGATAATGATCATCTATGTAAATGTATTTCCCTAGTCAGTCCCTGGGGCAGATGATTCTTCAACTGTTGGCTTTATTTTGTTTTTAGTCCTTTAATCTCATGGCCCATTTTTCAACATACCTGACTAGAAAACAAGAGCTTCCCATAGCCCAGACTAGCAAAATTAAGGGTAGAGTTGGTGAGATGAAGGCTATGAGGAAGAGAGAAAAATCAGGCTGTTTGGTGGGGAAGGACGTAAGTATTTTTTGAATACCTTTTTTTATCAGGTTCATAAAAATGCTCCACAATTTTGTCTTCTGACATTTCCATTTGATGATACCTGATATATTTTCAAACTTTTTTTAAATAGCAAAGAACTTTTTTCCCAAGTTAAAAATTTCATTTTATTGCAATGTATAAAACAAAGGTGATATTTTATTTAATGGATGTTTTTGTAAGTTCACATTTGTAGTGTCTGTATAAAGTCAATGAGATTATGTTTTGCTAAAAGCAAAATTTGAGAATGAGAATTGTAGATAATTTTGATCGTAGATTTCCCATCCAGTTATTTCTGCAGTTCATTTTAGTTGCTCAATATTGAGATAAGTGATGAAAAATGGCCCTACTAACAACAGAGGAGTGGGGAGCCAATCATTCAACCACTCCTTTTCTTGGGTTATCTCGAATGCTTATAATTATATACAGGATAGACAAGAGGTTTGAGGTATGTGAGAGAGTCCGAAGGGCCTTTTTGAATTGCTCATTAGGGTGCTTCCTCTTTTGTAATCAGGTAGTTTATTTTGAGGGGAAGAGCCTGGTATATTGGCGACTCAAGAGAAGCCAGAGAGGCTAAAGCTTAGCAAGGTGTGGGATCAGTGAAGGTGGAGAACTTGGAAGAACTTGCAGGCCAAGGAAAGGACAACAGGTGGAAATTTTCAGTGGATTCGAGGCTGGAGAAGGATAAGATTCATTTTACATCCTATAGGATGTGCCTGCAGCGTAGAGAAGGTATTGAATATAGATTAGTTGGGGAGGCTGTAGTAAGTTGTGGTGGCAGAGGAGATGGAGAGAACCAGACATTCAGAAATATTTCAGATAGAGATTAGACAGGATTGCAGGTGATGGTTGTATATGCATCTGTGGATGGTGAGAGAAAGGGAGGTGCCAAAGATAACTCAGGTTTTTCATTTATCAGCCTTCTTTGTTAACTTTTAAATTGTGTTTGTGGTTATTTTATTCAACATGCCCAGCCAGTTTTACAACTTTTTCTATAGTTCTATAACCTGTAATAGAATTTAGTGCTTTTTAAAAGTAGATGCTTAACTAACGTGAGATTCCCGATTATATACACACCAGTTTCATCCTCGCTTTTTAGATTGCCTAGCAATATAATAATTAATTTATCAAATCTTTGATATTTTACAATGAGCAAGGCATTGATTTGATACAGTGAGTGATTCAGAAATGAATTGAATGTAGGCTCAATGCTAAGTCACTGACACCTTATTTTCCTTAGATATCTTTCAGGGGTATCCAACCTGCTGCCCAGGATGGCTGTGAATGTGGCCCAACACAAAACCGTAAATTTACTTCTAACATTATGAGATATTTTGGTGATTACATGTTGCAGTGTATTTAATGTGTGGCTCAAGACAACTCTTCTTCCAGTGTGGCCCAGAGATGCCAAAAGGTTGGACACCCCTGTGTGGTTCCTGGATACCTTACTATAGTTCATGTCCTGTGGAGTTTGAATATTTCTTTGATTTTCTGAATTTATTTAAAATATTTACTATATATTTTCAAGGTTTATATCTTCTAGCCTATTTTTTATTGGTTTTGACCACTGATCATCCATACATTTATTTAAACTCTAATTGGACCTAATTGTACTTTTAGCCATATATGTGTAATGACAAGTTCCTAGGTCTCCATTCATTTAAAAAAAAATACAATACTAACTTTTCAAGGGGTCTTAAAACAATCCTCTACAAACTTTGAGGCCTGCAATTTTTAATTCTAATTATTTTGAGATTTAATAATCATTCCATGCTCAGCCTGTTTGTGGCCTTCAAGTCTTAGGGTAAATGCTATTCCGTTTTACCTTTGTCTTTTAAACAGAAATAGTCTTGTCTTTTTAATCTATATTTTTACAAAAATATACTCATGATTGCTTTAACTGCTCTTAAAGGGACTTTGACTAGGTCTGCTATTTCCTTTTTGATGGTCATTTTAGCCAATTATCTGGGTCCTGGCTGAATATACTTAGCTAACGCTGGGCCTAGAACCAGTTTTTAAGCATTTATTATTTCCTTTTGGATAGTTCTTATCCACTGATAACACTTAAAAATGAAATTATAACCAGTTTGTAACCACTTAATAGCTATGTGTTATATGAAACCTAAAAGATTTTCTAAAATTTCTCTTTTGTTCCTTGATTAGGCTATTTAAAAAGTGGGTAGCTTAGTATCCTATTTTTTGTAATATATTTTATGTTTTCTCTTTATTTTTCTAGAGGTAGAAGTTAGATTTGTGGACAAAATAACTTTCAGAATCACTGAATCTAATGTCCTGCCACCTTCAACATTCTATGTCCCAATAGAATTTTTTTTAATTAGGCACTTTTCCAATTTTTTATTTGTTTTTATGAATTCTTTTGAAATATAACTATTAACTCAATTCTTTTAGCATCACAGGATGACTTTCATTGAACGTTTAGATTTTAAAAAGATCAGTTAAGTCATCTTTAATTAGGCCCTTTCTTGTTTGTACTTGATTTTCTATCCAAACAATTATTATATTTCTTGTTTGTTTTTTAAGTTCTGTTTTGGAAAAGAAAATCATCTCTGTCTTTAGGGTGTGCAAATTTTTGTGTAAGTTATGGTCTTCTGAATTTTCTAACTGTTGTTTTTTCTTAAATGACTATGGCTAAACTTGAGGTCTTATATAAATTAATAGTCTCTCAAAGTTAATAGCTTAGTGCAAGTTTAATAGCTTCAGAGGTATAAATGCTACAGACTTAGACAAAACATCATTTGAAAGTTTATTTAAATTTCTTTTATATTTTTATAAATTTTGAATAACAAAATTTTAATTCTTAAATTTTACTCCTTTTGATTGATGATGGCAAGCATTGAAGAAAAAGTTAATTGTGCCCTTGGTTAGCTGAAATCAAGCTTATGTTGACAGTAAGAAGAAAATTCACTTTCTATTATAAGAAGGAGGCTCCCCATAGACAATTACTGGATGAAAAAGTCAAGGACTCAGGGTTTAGTTTACAAGCTTGGATCTAGGAGATGCCAGCAAGGCAGAGACTGTGGCTGAAATTGAAACAGTGTTGGCAGGAAGTCTCAAAAACATGCGCTACACATCTGCTGAATCAAATATTCCAGAAACCACAGACTACAGAATTCTAACAGTCAACCTCCAAAGCATGCCTACACGTTTAAATGCTAGAAGATGATTACCATGCTAAGTTAGACTTCTGTCAACTAATGAAGGGAAAAATTATAAACTCCAATTATACTCTTGACAGTGATCTTTTCTGATGAAGCACCTTTACCCCTATGTGGCAATATTGTCTATCACATGTTATTTGCTGTGTTTGGTGTACAGGAAAGCCTCCAAACGTTTGGCAACATGAGAATCTTCAAAAGTTAATATTTGGTGTGCTGTTAGGAAGTCTTGCATTATTGGCCTTCCCTTTTTTATTGAGAAATAATTCACATATAAAATTCACCCTTTTAAGTGTGTAGTTCAGTGGCTTTTAGTGTACTCATACAGTTTGCAGTCATCACCACTATCTAAGTCAGAACATTTTCACCACCCCAAAATGACATCCCATAGCAGTCACTCCCCATTTCCCCCTTGTTCCAGCCTCTGGCAACTAATCTTCTGTTTGTCTCTATTGATTTATGTAGTCTGTATGGTTCATATAAACCGAATTATACAATATGTGGCCTTTTGTGTCTTTCACCCTTTCTATTTGAAGAATCTACAAATCAGTGATGAATCTAAGCAGTACTTCAGAATTTTTTCATTTTTGCACTGCAGTGATTATTCTATTAAATAATACCCCTTTTCAATAAGAAAGAACACCTGTTACCATGAATTGCATGTGTGACAGTTTCCGCCTGACTTTTTCAGACTACTGGATCATTAGAGGTCTGCTACTTGCCCTCTTCCATCACCTGTTCTATCTGTATTAGACATTTTTTGTGAAGTCATGTGAAAACCATTGTATATGTATCAAAAGGTTTTTCTTTAGATGATCATAAGACTAGAATTACAAATGCAATTATTTTAGTCACTGAATCCGCACTGGGCTCTGTGTGTGTGTGTGTGTGTGTTTGTATATGTACCTACATTTCCCAGCCCTGACCCCTAAGAGGGCCTGGAAGAAATGACAGTCCATAACAGTGAGTATACTAGTGCTCACATCTTGGCTCCTAAATATCATTCTCCATGCTCCTTAGAGAAATGGCTTTTTGTGCCAGAAATCAATGAAGTGTTGAAAGAATGATAAAACCATGTTAAAAGCACACAGGCACCAGCTTGAAGGAGTTCTACTAGCCAAATCAGTGACATGTTGAACATCCAAACAAATGATAGATTGAACTCATTGAATAAATTGAAATGCATGAGTACATACTGATGTAAATAAATGAATAAATAAATGGGGTTAAATGGAATGCTCTACCTTACAGTAGAATACCAACTAATAAATCTAGATAAATGTTGGAATTTGAAAATCACCCTTGGCAACACTCATAGTAATAATTGATTTAGGCAAAATCATCAATGGATGCTATAACTAATGAGTGAAATTTTGATAAGAAGCAGGATATTTGCACAGTTTCAAAATATCTCCCCACAAAATACTTACTACTTTTTAATAAGTACAAAATACATATTAACTCTGAGTGAAATTTTGGCAGGTGCCATCTAACCAAGTGATAGAAATTACCAGTGCCAGTAATGGGACAAGTCAACATTGTGTGCCTCCTGATATAAACCTAGAAGAACATAATATCACTTCTGTAGCGTACTTGCGAGAAATATGTAAATCACATCCAATCACAAGGAAACATCAGGATAATCTAGATTGAGGAACATTCTATAAAGTAACTCCATTTAAGCTTCAGAATTGTCAAGGTCGCGAATGACTGAGGAAGTATTCCAAATTGAAGGGGACCAAAGAGACGTGACAATAAAACGCAAAACACAATTCTGGATTGGATCGTGGACATTTTTGGAAGCATTGGTGACATTTGAATTAGGTCTCTGCTTTGAATAATAAAATGATATTAAGTTGTTGATTTTGGTGATTGTGCTGTGGTTGTGCAGTGCAGTGCCCTTGGTCTTAAGAAATATACATCGAAATGTTAGGGGGTAATGGGACATCATGTCTGCAATTTAATTTCAAATGATTTAGAAGAAATTTGTGTGTTTGCGAGAATGTAAGTTTATTGAGGGTAACATGCTAACAAGTGGGGGAGCTGGATCAAGGGTTTAATTATTTGTTAGTTTTAAATTATTCTACAGTAGTTTTTAAAATGTTCTTGTATCTTCTAAAGTTGAGTAGCCCTATGACCCAATTCACATAGAATACTCTATTTAGCAAGAAAACTTTTTTTTTAAATGGTCAGATTGATATAAAAGTAACTTTACACTCACCTTTATAGAAAACAGGTGAGTGGAAGATTATGCTTCAAATATAATGAGGTTGACGTGGGACTTTTGTTTTCTTTTATCTTAAAAAAATCTTACACTCCAAAGTGCATAAATCATTTTAAACAGAGATGCATGAAGGATAAATAGTATCCTGAAGGACAAAACACCCCGGGCATTCATCCCCTGACCTAACCAAATGACAGACCTTGAAGCAAGTTCAAAGCTGCAGAAATAACTGGCTCTGACATGTACCAAGACTGGGGAAAATACTTTCCACAACCTTGAAGAGAACAAAAGAAAAAATAGTATTGTATTTCATAAATAGAATTTAACAGTTGAACAATTCACATTATTTTGTTTGTGATTTTATTGTTACTTGGGGAAAGCTGGTAGAGTTAAGTTAAGCTTATTTTTATATCCATTCTTCGCCCCAACCTCATCCCACTTCCTTAAGGTTGTGTGCAGGGGAATTGAAAGCTCTTCCTCTCACTCTCGCTCTCTCTTTCTCTCTCTCTCTCTCTAATATATAATATACACCTGAAAAGCTTTATATATATAAACTAAAAGCTTTATATATGTATACACACACACACACACACACACACACACATATATTTAATATTTTATTTCTTTTTAGAGAGGGAGAAGGGAGGGAAAACGAGAGGGAGAGAAACGCTGATGTGTGAGGGAAACATCAATCGACGGTTGCCTCTCACCTGCGTCCCAACCTGGGACCGGGCCCCAAACTCAGGCATGTGCCCTCGCCAGGAATTGAACCTGTGACCATTAGGTTTGCAGGACGATGCTCAACCAACTGAACTACGCCAGTCAGGGCAGAAGCTTTTAATATATTCATTGCTTCGCCCAAGTGTCAGTGTAAGTCTGTTGGATGCTTTCCTTTTAGTGCCATTAGGCCCAGGCAGATTAAATTTCATTTCACACCCCTTAGTTTGGCATTGATGGCCTTTTGTAGTTTAGTGGTACCTAACTTTCTAACTTTTCTTAACTTTACTGCCTGATAGAAATTGTCTTCAGACATACTTATATTTATTTTACCCTGAAAAAAAAATCTTTGGTTCTAATTACATGGGATTCTCTCACCCCTATTATTTTCTGAATTTTGCTGCTTATCTGACAAAATACATCATGGGTTCCATTTGTTTCTGGAAACAGTTTCTAATCACTGTTGGTCTATGTGATTCTTCTGTTTTTAGTCATCTTATAGCTTGTTTGTTAATGCCTTTACTTTGATTTAATCACATACTTCCTATTAAATCTTTTGCATTTTTGTTTTACTGTTTGGGTCTGTACCCCATGTCTTCTCAACTAATTTGTAAATTCCAAAAGAGGAGATCTATATTTATACCTCACAATCTTCCTGACTGTCTAGCTGTTTTTTTAATTGAATTACTTTTTAATGTATGCAGTTATCCTTTAAGTACTTGTTACTTAATATGGATGTAAATCTTTAAAAATTGGCATTTTATTTTGCTTCCTGGAATCTGTTTAAAATTAAAGTGATATTTAAAAATGAAATGGAGTAGGTAAATTTCTTTCTCTGCGAATGGCTGGAAAGAACAACATAAAAGAAAATGGGTAGAGAAAATTTATCTTTTATAATGAAAGCTATAATCTCTTAACATTGTTTAATTTAAGAATACCCAAATACAGATTAAATATGATACTAGCGAGAGAAATTTTCAGTTTTCTTTGGGTAATTTAATGCAGCACTTACCTTTTTAATGGAATTTAGACTGTAAAATGTTGTTTTAAAGAAAGCGAAAAGTACTCATGCTTTCCTGGTACTAGGACAAGGAGGATTAATAAAGAGCATGTGGGGATAGGTTAAAAAAGAAGAACTAAAAATCTAGAAGATTATGAAAATATTCATCACTCTTTTCAAATGGGTGCTTTTTAATTTGAACAAATAATTCATATGTGTGTATTTGATTTCAGGGAACCAAAATATTATGCCAGAATTTTGCTTTTAATGTATTTTGGAACAGTTGCTTTAACGTTATTTAAGATCGGTGTGACCAATATTTCTTGCCATTAAAGTAGTTATATTTTTGATCAGTCAGATTTTTTAAATATCCAAAGTGTTGATGAAAAACTTCCTTTTTCTCTTTTGGCTGTCAATTATTATTATTATTTTAAATAATAGGCATCTGTAAAGTCACCGTTGGGAGGGGGGAGCAGTGACTTTGGCAACAATCCACATCTCATATTGCTAAGGTTCACCAATAGTGTTGCATATCACTGTGGTTCATTTGTTTTAAATGCTGTGTAGTATTCTGTTTGGATATTCCATAGTTTGTCATTTATTTTTCCATCGATGGACATTTGGATTATTTGCAGGTTTTTGGTATTCTGAAGACGTACATTCTTAGACATCTCCTCTCTTGTACAACTTTTGGAGAATGCATATCTATAAGTAGAAATGTTGGGCCATATGGTATATAAATGTTCAGTTTTAGGAGATAATGCCCAATTCAGCTGTTTTCCATAGTGTTAGTTCCTTTGAATTGGCTCCTGAGTTCTTTTGGCATAATCCCAGTAGTGTTTGAGAGCTTCTTTGTATTTTTCTAATATGACAAGACGTGTACGGTCATCTTACACATTTTTCGTTCCAGATCTGACACCAGCCTTTTTGCTAAAGAACGCTAGTTCTTTTGGAAATGTATATATGTAGAGGCCACAACGTGGGCACTAAGCACGCCCACTCTTTGATTGGTCATTGCTTCTAGGCCTTATTGATGCATAAAGATAAGAAATAAGTATTTTTTAGGAGAAAAACACACCATTAGTTCAGTACTGATATTTTCAAATCAAATTCAGTAATACAGGGCTTTTACTTGTTTGACTTTATTTATTGTAACTCTTTTCTCATTTTGAAAATTTTAATTCTAAATGATATCAATGTAATTATTTAAACTTAAACTAAAACATAGAGTTTCAGAATAGCACTATCATTACCAGCAATATGATTATCAAAAACAGTTAATTTCTTGGTATTTTTTCCCTTCTCTCCCTTAGGGTATTATATTAGGAATGAATAGCAAGCTGCTGTGTTTTAAAGTCACTTGAAGTGATACTTGGTGTGGTTGAATTTTATTTTACTTTTGGTTTTTAGGATTGGCTTTCCCACCTTCATTTTTATTTAATTGCACTTTATAACTGAGTAAATCACTGTTTGATTCCAAATCAAATCTATAAAACAAAATACATTTAGAGAAATTTAGCTTTCATTTCCTTGCACTCCAGTGATATTAGCCAGGTCAATGGAGAGCACTTGCTACTTTTTAGATTCTTTGTCTTTGACTTTTGGCATTTTAATTATTCTGTGTCTTGATGTAGGTCTCTCTGGGTTCATCTTATTTGTAATTCTCTATTCTTATGCATTTTTTCCTTCACCCAGTTTAGGGCAGTTTCTCTCATTATTTTTCTCTCATTATTTCTCTCATTATTTTAGCCAGCTTAATGGAGAGCACAGATAGATTTTCAGTTCCTTTGTCTTCTCCTTCCAGGACCTCCATAAATGTGACTGTTGGTACACTTGATGTTGTCCCAAAGGTCCCTTAAACTATTTTCATTTTTTTAAAGTTCTTTTTTCTTTTCCAGTTGGGTGTTTTCTGCTACCTTGTCTTCCTGCTTGCTGGTGCTGATTCAGTACTCTGCTTCAACTAATCTGCTGCCGATTCCGTCTGATGTTTTCTTCATTTCAGTTATTGTACTCTTCAGTTTTGATTGGCTCTTTTTAAAATGTTTCCTATCTCATTTTTAATGTTTTCTGCCCCTTGGTTGAAGTTCTCACTGAGTTCATCTATTATACTCCCAAGTTCATGAGCATCCTTATAACTAGTGTTTTTAACTCTGTATCTGGTAGACTGCATGTTCCCATTTTGTTTAGTCTGTTCTCTGGAGTTTTGTCTCGTTCTTTAATTGGGAACATGTTTCTTTGTCTCCTCATTTTGGCTGACTCTCTGTGTCTGTTTCTGCATAAACAGCATCTCCTGCACATGTAGATCTTCTGCATATGTAGGTCTCCTACATATTCCTGCCTTGACAGGTTGGCCCTACGCAGTAGGGATCCTTGTGGGGCTCACCGGTGCAGTCTCACTGGTAACCTGGGCTAGGCGCGCCAGGGATATCCTTTGTGCTGGTTGTGTGCGCCCTCCTGTTGTAGCTGGGCCGTGATTGCTGCTGGCATGTCAGTGAGTGGGGTTGACCTTTAAGCTCACTGGCTGTGAAAGAGCTGGCCATGACTACAGCAGACGAGGTGTTGTGTGGGGGCTGGCCCCACAGAGGGAGTTGCTTTAGTGGGCCTCTGGTGCCAGCTAAAGCTGCCCTTTGGATGGGCCATTTGTGGAGCTGGATGGGTACTTTCGTGTGACCTGAGTCTGGCCACTGGGTGTGTTGGGCCTGGAGGGGCTCTGGTGCAGGTTAAGATCAGGTGCTGCTCATGCAGGGATTCGCGTCACCTAATAAGAGCTAGAAAATGATCTGTGGTCAGTTGCCACTTGGGCTAGGCCTGGAGGCGCTTGGGAAGGGCTGTATTGTGAATCGAGGCTGGCTGCCACTTGTGTTGGGCTTGGGACCTTTCAGCAGGCATTACAATGCCAGCTGAGGCCAGCTGCCACATGTGGCAGGCCTGCGGCCGCTTAGAGCTGTTATAGTCCAAGACTGGCTGACACTTATGCCAGATTTGGGGCCAACTGTTGGGATTTACAAGGCAAGTTGAGACCAGTGGCTGCCTGTGCTGTGCATGGGGCTGCTGGGCCGGATATATAATGTATGATGAGTGTGGCTGCTGCTTGTATAAATTTTACAGACATTTTAGAAAGTCTGAGCACAAGCCTAAGGCAGCTGCTATTGGTGTGGGGTTTGCACTTCTTTGAGTAAGCCTGGAGCATGAGCTGAGCCAGGCTGCTCCTGTAGGGGAGCTGCTGGAACAGTCTCAGGCTGGGTGAGCAAGTTGGGTGAGGTCTCACGGAATCACCAGGGTGGACAAACAAAACGTTGCTAGCCAGCTTAATGGAGAGCACAGATTTGCACCCTGCCCCCCCCCCCCTCCCCGCCCCTGAGCTGCACTGGTCTGACTGGATAGAAGGAGAGCTCAACAAAGGAACAATGGCAACTGTCAGCACTTCCATCCAGCCAGTGGTTAGGGAGACCTGCCCATTCGCCATCTCCACCCCTCCTACTGTTCTCAGCATGGCTTCTTTGTATCCCCAGTTATAGGACTTCTGTTCAACTAGCCTTCAGGTGGTTCTCAGTGATGGTTTTTCTATAGTTTAGTTGTAATTTTGATATGATGATCGGGGGAGGCAATTTCACAATTTACCTACTCTTCTATCTTGACCAGAGCTCTCACTTTCATTTTTGGGAGACACTTAAACATCGTTAAGTGTCTACAGATGGGTACAGAAATAAGTGAAAGCTAACCTAATTTTTCTTATGAAAGTAGGAAAGGTTTTTACTATATATAAGAAATAATGAATTTTAGGGGCGTGGTTTTTGAAATCTTAGAATGAATGTAGGCACTTTAGGGAAGAGATTTAGAACAATATGAAAAACATAAAGTAGAATTTAGTGGATCGTGATCGATTGGATGTAAGTAGCAAGGGAGAAGGAGTAAAAAACAATATGTAAGTTTCTTTCTTGAGCAATGAAATGAGTGGTAGTACCATTCGAGAAAATTAGAACCGCAGGAAGATGGACAGGTTTGTTTGTTGAAGATGAGGGGTTCAAGTTTTGGTCCTTCATGAGTAAGCAACATTATATGCAGGAATTCTCTTTTAGGACTTGGAGTAGATGGAGGGGAGACAGCATGCTTTCCTATGGGCATGTGCTTGAGATTTAACTTTGTGGATGGAAATTGAAGCTGTGGAAGAAGAAAAGATTACTCAGGGACAGGAGATCAAGTGAGAAGAAAAGAGGACCCGGGACAGAATTCTTAGGAACACTAAGTATAAGCTGGAAAAAATGGCATTTAATGAAGAGCGGTCAGAGGGCTAGGAGGCAAACTGGACTGGGGAGAGCTGGAAAAGAGCCTTACCGGAAAGAGGGGATGGCTAATATCGCTCCTGCTCACCCTCTCCCCAGTCTCCAGTAAACACCATTTTACTTTCTGTTTATGAGTCTGATTTTTTTTCTGTTTCTTTTTTTTTAAGATTCCACATATAAATGAGATCCTGTGGTATTTGTCTTTGTGTTTCTGGCTTATTTCACTTCAGCATAATGTCCTCAGTGTTCATCCATGTTGTTGCAAATAGCAGAATTTTCTTCTATTTTAAAACTGAATGGTATTCCTTTGTGTGTATATATTTCACATTTTCTTTATCCATTCATCTACCAATGGGCACTAAGGTCGTGGCTATGGTGAATAATGTTACTTTGCAGTCCTTTTATTTTTAACTTTTTTAGGTGGATATTTAGCACAAATTATATTTTTATTATTGTTTATCTCAAAATATTAACATTTTTTCTATTGAGTATTTTTTCCTTTCACTCATGGTTATTTAGAAGCATGTTTCTTGATTTCTAACATATTACAATTTATTTCAGTTCTAGTTTTGCTGTTGATTTCTAGCTTAGTTGGTCAGAGTATTTGTTTTGTATTATCTCATATTTGTTGAAACTTTTGATTTTTTAATTTCCAAACTGTGTTAGAAAAGAGTATCTATTCTGTAGCTTCTGAGACTAGTGTTCTCTGTATACTCATTGGACCAAATTTGTTGATGGTGTTTTTTAATCTCTATGTATTCTCTGATTTTTTTCCTGATTGTTCAATCAGAAACAGTAGATTTCTTTATTTGTTCTTTTACTTCTGTTAATTTTTGTTTTAGATGTTTTGAGGTTGTGTTATTGGTTGCATACTGATTATAAATTATTTTTTCATGGTGAACTGAAACACCATTGTTATAAATTTACCATTTCTTTCTCTAGAAATGCTTTTTAATCTTAAAGTCTTTTTTGGGGGGAGGGGCGGTTCTTATTATTCATATAACTGCACCAGGCACTTTTTGACTAGTAGTTTCATGATAAATCTTTTTTCTTTTTTTTGCCTTTGAATTTCTGTGTATCCTTATATTTTAGATATATCTCTTTTAAATATCATGTTTGCTTATTTGTTTTCTTTTTTAATTTAGTCTGATAATCTCTATCTTTTAACTGGATTACTTAATCCATTCACATTTGATGGAATTACTTAGATTTTCAGGTTTATAGTTACCATCTTATTTTGTGATTTTCATTTGTTCTTATTTTATATTTCTTTTTCCTCTCCTTTCTTGCCTTCTTTTCTTTTTCTTTTTTTAATAGGCTTTATTTTTTTTAGAGCAGTTTTAGGTTCACACCAAATTGAACAGAAGGTATGGAGTTCTTATAATTCCTTTGCTCCCAGACACACACAGCTTCCCTGACCAGACTGGTACATTGGTTACAGTTGATGAACCTACAGTGACATATCATCACCCAAAGTTTACATTAGGATTAACTCTTGGTCTTGTATGCTCTATGACTTTTGACAAATGTATATTATACTTATCTACTGTCAAAGTATTGTACAAAATAGTTTTACTGCCCTAAAAATCCTCAGTGCTTTGCCTCTTACTTCTCTTCCTACCTACAACCCACAGCAACCGCTGATCTTTTATATTATGTCCTTTTCCAGAATGCCATATAGTTGGAATCACTAAGTGTGTAGCCTTTTCAAATTGATTTCTTTCACTTACTAATGTACATATAAGGTTCCTCCATGTCTTTTCATGGCATGATAGCTCATTTCTTTTTAGTACTGAATGCCATTCCATTGTCTGTATGTGCTATGGTTTATTTATCCACTCACCTACTGAAGGATATCTTGGTTGCATCCACTGTTTGGCAATTATAAGTAAAGCATTTACAAACATCTGTGTGCAGGTTTTTGTGTCAAGAAGGGTTTTCATTTTGTTTGGGTAAACACCAAGGAATGTGATTGCTGGGTTATGATAAGAGTGTATTTTGTTTTGTAAGAAACTGCTAAAGTGTCTTCCAAAGAGGCGGTATTCTCACCATCACTGAATGAAAGTCCTTGTTTCACATCTTCACTAACATTTGGCGTTGTCAGTATTTTGGATCTTCTAATAGGTGTGTAGTGATATCTCATTGTTGGATTGGTATTTTCTTATCATTCCATTTTCCCCTTCCACTAGTTTGGAAGTTACTCATTTCTGCTCTTGTAGTGGTTACCCTAAAAATTAAACATATTGTATTTAACTTTTTAAGGTGTAAGGCTAATTAATACCTCTGTTTTCTTTACAGACAATAGAAGGACCTTATAACTTTTAAATTACTTTTGCCTGCCTCATGGCTTATATATTATTGGTGATTTGTATTTCTGTTACAGAACCCCACCAGTGCTGTTCTGGAACAGCGTGGGGTTCAGTTGCCCACCCCCAAGAAGTATGACTCCCAGTGCAAGTATTTGGTGAAAAAAGAAAGGGGTTATTTATTTAAAAGTTGTACAGATTAAGAATAGTGGCAGATTTCTGCCATTAAGTCCTGCTCCCGTTAAAACCACCCAAAAACACATAGTCATGCCTCCCTTTGCCAAACCAGGCCACTTTCAGAATGCGCCACTCAGAGGTACCGTCTTTCAGAAAGCAGAAGTCTGCAGATCAGATTTCCTGGTCACAGTTTAGCTCCAAGCATCTCTCACTAGGCAGGTCTCTGCAGCTCTATCAGCTCTGCCTCCGTCTTCTCCAGGCAGACTTGCAGGGCAGCCTCCTCATGGCAGACTCACTGGCTCTTTCAAACCTCTTGGAGGACCTCTTCTCTCACTGGAGACTTCGTGGCTGTCTCCCCTCCTAACCTTCAGCCGACCCTAATTTAAATGCTCCGCTTGGAACTTCTTTGGTGCCTTAGTGTCCACCATTTTTGCCGGTTCCTCAGTGTCTTTTACCCTCTTTTGGTTGCCATCTTTAGTCAGAGCAAGAGTTCCCAGTGACACAGGGGCATCCCGGGCGGCATCCACCCCCTGCCTCTTGAGCAGGCACTGTATGAGCTGCCCCCCTCCCCCCGCCGCCCCCCAGGTCATGAGTCACACTGTATGTTGCACATTCTCAGAGTCAGTTACACAATTCGCCCTAGGCAACAGCCCTCTTCCCTTCAGAAAGGCAGGGCTATTAACTTGCCTTTTGTTATGCAATGTATCTTAAATACTGTACCATCCGCTCTTCCCTTCCCCAATCAAGGATTGTGGGGGTTGTTCCTCTACTTTCAGGGGACCCATGCTCTGCACCCCATTACATTTCATTTTTCTCTTTTTGAGAGCCCAAAGGAAATTATTATTATGAGTTTAATACAGGCTTTCATACTTGTGTTTCTTACTTTTCTTTTTTCCTTTTTTCATCCCCAAAATGTCCATGGAGACATTTGGCCCATCCCAAAAGGTCCTTGAAATGCGGTCTTGTGCAAAATGTCTGCAGAGACATTTGGTACATAGTTAATATGTCCCACTTTCCTGTAAGATTCGAAACCCAACCCAACCTACTTACCTAACCTATGTGCCACTTCCCAGCTAGGTCACTGAGGCCAAAAGGGATATTATTGGCAATATAGCCACAACACACTTATTGGATTAATAAAACATGATAGTATATTTTATGTGCTAATCTTACAAGGCAAAAGTAGACATAAACGTTAGAGGCCCTTTGAATCCAGAACCGTTTTCTAAATATGAATGTTTTGGACAGGACCAAATGTCCACTAATCTCAGATCCCCATCTTTTGTATTATTTTCCTTCTTTCTAAAGTACCATATATTCATAGGATTGGGTTTACTCAAAGTTTACTGGTACCAGACTCTTTTAGCTTTTGTTTTTCTGTCTGAAACACCCTCACTTTGCCCTAATTCTTGAAAGATGTTATTGCTGAGTATAAATTTCTAAATTCATACTTATTTTCTTTCAGCACATGGTTTTTCTTGTGGCGATTGAAGTCAGTCAGCTAACTGTTGCTTCATTGAAGCCATCCTAAACTACTTTTAAGATATTGGCTTTGTCTTTGGTCTTATGCAAGTAGTTTCATTGTGATTTTTTTTTTTCTTTTTAGATACTGCTTTGGATTTGTTGAGCTTCTTGAATATGTAGATTGTTTTTCATCAGTGTGGGAAATTTCTTAGTATTTCTTCCAATTTTGCCTCTGCCCCAATCTCTCCTCTTGAGCAAGAATCAGACCTGCCATAGAACTTCTTATACTCTAAGTTACCTAAATTACTCTACGTATTTTAAACTAACTCTCAAACTAATAATTTCATCTTTTCCAGCTCTTTTAAATCTGTAAATTTTTTCATTGAGTTTTTAATTTCAGTCTCTCTCTTGCCCCCCCCCCCCCCCGCCACACACACACATTAATGTACTTTAACACACACACATTAATATACTTTAACACTAACTGCTATTCTAAGCCAAAGTGTATTTGGCTCTCTTGGCTTCCAGTACTGGAGGCTGGCAAGTTGGAGAACTGGTATACTTACCAGCCACGGAATTCTGTAACCTAAAACCATGGCTCCCTGCTGCTAGAAAAAGAATAGGATTAGCTCTCTCAAGTGTAGATAATAGATATAATGTCTTGGAAGGGCCTTACAGTACCTTACTGTCCCTCCCGTTTACCTTAGGAATGATTGGTTTTAACTGTGTAGAAAGGCAATGTTGATTATAGTAATTCATGTGAGCTGTTTATCACTTATGCTTAATTGACATGTAGGACAGTAATAGTGACTTCTAATTATCATAGGCATTATTAAGGAGGTGTCAGATTAATATTGTAAATTTAATTTAATCATGGATTAACATTAACATTTAAAGAAGTTATTGCTGAGCACTATAGTAGGTACATTAATTTTACAAAATCAAATACTTATTTACGGAGGAAACTAGAGTAGTATGTCTTCCTTATACACAACTAAATAGACTTTAAAATGTGATTGTGTGTGGAAAACAAGAACAAGAGCCTGTGCTGTTGCCCCCAGGAAGCCAAAAGAGCAGAGAGAGGAAAAGGTATGTCATTGCCTTTGCAATGAAGGTATGGCATTGAAGAGGCCACCCAACGATTCTCATTTTCTCTTAATTTGGGCATTCAAACACATTCTACATTTAAAAATGTGATTTTTTTTTTGAGATAATAAGTAATCAGTCAGTGTGAGCACATTTGAAATAGGCTCTAACTCTGAAAATACCTATCTCAGGGTACATGTAGAATATTTAAATAAATCACAATTAAAATAAAAAATTTTAATGCATCTAAAATTATTAAACTAAGTGAAACAAAGATAACAAGTTAAAGTTTGGATGCTAGATGTAGTGTGGTAGTATCATGATGATTATGGTAGTTTTTGTTTCAAATACTGAGCAAGTTTTTCTAAATTTGTAGGTTTATTGCCTAGTAAACACTAGGTGGTGCAATTGTGCAAGGACCATATAGTGAAGTATGTGGAGGGCTTTTTTTTTTTTTTTTTTTTAAAGGCAGAATGAAATTAAAATTCTGGTTGAGGAGGTTCTTTGTAAATAATTCTTAAAATATTAAAATGAATGATTTAGACAAAAGTCTCAAAGTTTGTATATTTATATTGCATTTTAAGCTCAACTAATTACAGAAAAAAAACCCCACAAAAAACAGAAAACTGATTCAGTTTGGTTTTCTGTAAGTATTTAAATATTGACTTGCTCTGTAACTGCAGTTAAACAGGATTACCCTCTACTAGGTCAGATCATTCTAAAATGCCATAGAATTTAAGCAGGTATCTGTAAAGTATGTATTTTATCTTATCAAGTGATTGTTCATCAGTTGAAACTTGAAAAGTAGCTTTCCTCTTGTCATGTTTTGTCTTCTTTCATCCATTAAAAAAAATAACTCTTGCATTCCTATGTAAGTCCAGGTCATTAAATTATTAAAGATTTAGTTTCTAAAATGAAAAATAATTATTGTTGATTTACTTGCAGGTAATTATTTAAAGCCGTAATTCTTAATTTTGAAGCTTTTTGGAAAGGTTTTTATTTTCGCTTCTAAAATCTTTTCCAATTTGAGATATAGTCCGTTTTGTAAATTGAAAGAAATTCATGTTTTCCAGCAATTTAGTGAATGATGTTGTTTCAGTTACATTTGTATTTAAATGTCTTTTAATATTTTGGAAGCACAAAATAAAGCTATCTTACCATTTAAAATGTTCACTGATAATCACAGAAAAATCAAAATCAATTTAGGTACTTAAGTAAGCTATCATAACTGACAGAATTACACAAACTAAATGTGTATTTTAATGTTATTTTTCTAACTGTGAATCACATATGCTCTAGCAGACACAAAGTTAAACAAAATTGATTTAATGTAGTGAAACAACATAGGACTTTATTATTTTAAAAACTTATTTTCCATGTACAAACAGCTATTCAAAAATTATGTTTTTAGAAATTTAAACTTGTTTTATAAAACTCTTCTAATGTTATACTACTACTCTTTAAGACTATTTAGTATTTTTCTTTTACATCTTTGATATTCCTATTTTGAGGTAATATTGTTTTATTACTTATAAATATATATTACACATTTATTTCAGGATATATTCAAGCTTCTTTATAATGTTTAATACCAGTAGGTGATTATCAGTAATTAGCAGAGGAAATACGAACGGAAGAGTCATTCCCCTTCTCTTTGTGAAACAGGGTGTATGTGTGCACAGATCACAGACATACATGCATCAGAGGTGGTTAGGGATTACTTTAAGGCCAAGCAGCTGGGCCATTGCTCATGGCTTATTTGATGATATATATTTTTATTTTAAATTTATTTTTAGTCCCATTTGAAACTTGGAATGTAACATGTAATTAGTATTTTACTGAAAAAATGTAGATTTACAATTTGAATCATGCAAGCTCATTTTGATAAAATGGTATAGTAGAAACAATTTGTGGAATTGAAAAATCACTATTTTTATAGTAGTTGGTAGCCTTTATAAAATGACTTGCTGTTTTTGCACATGTATCTATTTTCACAATTGTCTCTATTTAATGGCACCTGTGGTAGCTACATCAGCCAGTGGGCTGAATAGCCATGAAAATGGGAGTAACCTATGGCCCCAGAAGATCATTCTTTTAAAAAGGATTGAAACATTGGTGATAGGAAATTTGAATTGCACTTGCAGCTACAGTGTTTGTTCTGTGAACACTTAGTTTAGTTTAGAGCTATAATTTTTCTTTTAAATATGTCAGACTTTCAGGAGCATCAAATTCCCTTTAGGAAGAAAAAAAGAAATGCTTCCTTCCCAGGTGTATAGTATTTGAATGAGATGTTCAGGCTTCAAACAGTTTCATTTAGGTAATACATATAGTCTTAAGAATGGGAATCCTCACATTTGACATACTCTGTTAAATATATAGCTCATTCAGACCTCCACCAAGATATTGCTATGAAGGCATTTATTTTGGATAATCCCTTTAATGATTGTAACTCAACTTCTTAGCTACATAGAAGACTGCTAGAGTATGGAGATATAGGCATGTGTGTATGGGGGTGTATATATGTTATTGATGTATAAACATGTCTATCTGTATATTATATAAGTTTGTTAAGGTTTTATGAAGAATTTTGATTTTGTACTATATAGGTACATATTTATTTAGATATTTGAAAGATAAACTATGCAAGCCTTATTTTTGATGTGTAGGGAGCTACACATAGAGTACTCATTAGGTTAAAAGGATTGCTATGGCTGACTCTTACATGCTGACCGGAAATTTAGCCCAAAGAGATTTAAAAGTGATGTCAAAAAAGGCCCATTGTTTTGTGGTCTCATTAGTTGGAAGTTACTAACTGCTTTGGCTTTTATATAACTCTTACTTTTAATAATACATTTATTGATCAGAAAACGGGTGGGGGAAGAAAAGGGCAGAAACCTGACATTTGCTGCTTTAATACCAACTGAGGCAAAAGTGAAACATTTGCTATATATTTTAATACCCATTTCTCTATTTTTCATAATGCTAAGTGATTTTTTAAAAAAACAAGAGAGACTATTGTGGTAAAAATATTTATTAGCCCTGACTGATGTGGCTAAGTTGGGTGAGCATCATCCTGCAAAGTGAAAGGTTACTAGTTTGATTCCCAGTCAGGGCACATGACTGGTTTGTAGTTTAGGTCCCAGGTTGGGGCACATACAGGAGGCAGCCAATTGATGTTTCTCACATTGATGTTTCTCCCCCCCCTTCCCCCTCTCTAAAAAGTAAATAAATAAATAAATAAATAGTCTTAAAAAAAATGAAAGTAATCTGAAGTTTTTAACATTACACAATTAATAAAAAATTATGAATGATTATAACTTACTTTATTACACACTGTATTGAATTATAAATCCTGATAGTTAAAACTGTGTACAGCTTTGAAAAAAAAAATGTTTGAGTCAAAGTGGTTATTAAATGAAAATGAGACCAATTAAAAACCAAAATACTGAACTTAGTTATGTTTTAATTAGGAAAATAGGTAATAGACGGAGTTCTAGCCTGCTGCTTTTCTGCATTTTGTATTTAACTTAAGCAATTATATGTAGAGACATTGTTATTATTGTGCACAATATAAAACACACTCACACAGTTTCTGGTCCACTATTAACATTTCTTCATTTCTGAATGGTTAGGGTGCCTCTTGCAAGCACAGGGTCCATCCTTGGGCACCGTAAGAGAGGTAAACCAATAAGCGGCTCTCTCTACATAACTATCGGCTCTGAAAGTGAAAATCTTATGTAATGAATTTTCTAAATTCCTACCTTTTAATTCCTTAGATTACTTTTTTTGCACTTGCTGTAAATACCCTGACTTCATAGGAGTTTAACCTCATTATAAAAGAAAAATATTTTGATGTTTTATAAGGATATTAACAGAAGCCACATAATATTTATGCCTATTATTTATAAAAATAATTTGTAAACTAAATATTGTTTCTTAACATAAAAAATTTATTTCTGTCTTGTATAGAATTGTTTAGACGATCTTTAAGCCACCTTTAAATACAGAAAACAGTTTCTATATAGCTTTTAAAAGTCTGGTTCTTAATTTTTTAATTTTTATTTATTTATTTTTAGAGAGAGGGGAGGAGAAGGACAAAGAGATGGAGAGAAACATAAATGTGTGGTTGCCTCTCATGTGCCCTCACCAGAGACCTGGCCCACAACTCAACCATGTGCCCTGACTGGGAATTGACTCAGTGACCCTTTGGTTCACAGGCCAGCACTCAATCCACTGAGCCACACCAGCCAGGGCTTAATTTTTTAAAAATAATACTCATTACAAAACTCCTGGGACAGAAACCTTTTATAGAATACCTTGCTTCTATTTAGAATACCAATAAAAATGATGAAATTGTTAGACTAATTAAGAAATAAAAAATATAAAACATGTTCTGAATCACTCAAGAAATGACTTATCAACTATTATTTATGTATCTATAAATAAATGAAAATACTTATTACTATTATAGGTTCTTTGATTACCTATACATAATAATTTAACTATTAGAAAGAAATATACTATTAAATGTATTTGATAATATTTGGAGTAATCAGAGCTGTACCAGAATTTTTTTAATCATCATTTGTGGAGCAGACCTTACTCAGCATACTTCTTTTACTCAAACTACATGTTATAGAAGCTTTGGCAACGTGAAAGAATTTTTGTTTTCACCTTGTAATATATGTACAATTTTGACTTCAAATGAGAAGGAAGGCTTTAGATGTCAAAAAATTAGCTAGATTGCAATGATATAATACAGTTTTCTATATAGATAATTGTGCTTTAAATGTCTTAGAAGAAAATACAAATTTTAAAAGTTAATTGCATATTTGGGGAAAATTTTACTTTTTATCAAATACTATTGTTGCTAAAATAGATTTCCTTGAAATATTTTAGCACCAGATGTTGACACAATATTTTTTAACAGTTTATTGGAGTTCTAGTGAGTTGGGTTCAAGAATTGAAAAAGGGGAAAATTGAGAAAGGCCTGATCAATAAACACCAGCCCTTGACTCTAGTGACTAGCACTGTATTGTTTTGAAAATGTCTGCAACAACCACAGAGTTATTTTGATTTTCACCTCATGTGATTTTTTTAGAACAAAGTAAAAGTGACTGGTTTCCATGAATAAATACTACTTTTCTTAAATGTTATTACTTCATTAGAAGTGATAGAATTCTGACTCTCAGTACCGTTACGCAGTGAAATTCTGTCAGTCTAGTTTCATCTTTTCTGCTAGCTTTATTACTTTGAAAAAATGTAAGCCCTTATAATTGTGGAGTTCTTGTCAGTTTGAAAATACGTGTCAAAATAATATATGTTTTAAAAATATTTTCCTTGAATGATATATCAATGAATGTTTTTAAAGGAGGTGTTGACGCTAAGGATTTTGATGATTGATATGAAAATATAAAGAAAGAGTACAGGGTAATGTAGTATTTTTAAAGCATACTCATGTCATATATGCTAAAATTGTTGGAGTATTTTCATAGCTGGACAATCTTGCTTGTATGAATTTCTTTCTCTTTGAATATCTAAAGCAGTTTTTCAAAAGCAAACCTTTTATTCTGAAGTAATACTTTAAAGTATTTTTAAGTGACAAAATCTAAGCAGGTTACAGCATCCTAATTCTATAGGGTAGTCACATTTCTCAATGTTTTTTATTTTTCTATACTAGCATATTAATGAACTAATTAATATGTAATGAGTCAGTTTTATTTGAACACCTTATTTGGGATTCTATACATTTAATTTTGTAATTTCACATGTTATTTTGAACAATATTGCTAACAATAATTTATAAATACTTGGTTATATATGATTGAAGCATTGATTATATTTTACTTGTTTAAAAGTAGAGGCCTGGATTGTATGGCTCTTGAGGTTTCTTTCCTAGCATTTTAAACTGTACTTTTATAATTTATGAGTCAGATTTTGCCACTGGGGAGATGTATGTTCTTGTTTAGCAGAAATAAGTATCATTCATTCATTCATTCATTCGGCAACAAATATTTGTAAAATAGCAGTGTGTTCTATAAGAGTGAGACTGTTACCTGTCGTGGCTCAAGTTGCTTATAGTCTTGGGGTGGAGACAGACAAGTAAATAGGTAATTAATAAATATGTAAGTTGATGAGTGCTATCTTTGGGAAAGCAAATGATATTCTGAATGGTGGAATTAGGCTTGGCCATCTAACCAAATCTTAGTAAGGCCTGGTGTTGGAGGAAGCTTCCTGGGGAAAGTCTTGGTTAACCTGCCTGATACTTAGTATTTGTAAGGGTTACTGAGGTAAAGGACTGGAGGAGAGAGGGAAGTGGGAATAGTTATGTCCATCTGCCCCAAAATAATGTGCACAACGGCAAAGAGGAGCCAGAGAACGTGGCATGACTCATGGGACTCCAAGGCCTTAGTGTTCAGAGGTGAAGCTGGAGCTGTGAGCGACTATTGGTCATTCATGCATAGTCTTGTGTGTCATTATATTTTCAACCTTGGTACAGTGGGAAGTTGTTAAGGCTTCTCAGAGAAGTGACATGATTATTGTTGCTGCTTGGAAAGACTGTGCTGGCAGCAGAGAATGGATTGGAAAGAGTCAGATTTGAGGCAGGGGTACAAAGTAAGGCGTTTCTGAGTAACTGGCTGAGATGTGTTGGAGTCATAAACTGTTTTGACAGCAATAGAGATGGAGAGAAGTAGATGAATTTATGAAATATTCAAGTAGTAACAGTAACAGAGTTGGTGATTGACAACATGTGGAGGTTTCTGGAAGAAATAGTATTGACAGTGACACTCAAGTTTCTGACTTCGGTAACTAGGTGGATGAGGCTTCCATTCAATGTGATTGGAACCATGGAAGGATTCTGAAAGGAAAGAATATGAATTCAGTTTTAGAAACTGTGAACTTAAAATCAGTGTGAAATACTGAGTGGAGATGGCCATATATAAAGCAGATGCTCAGGAGATAAATGGGGACGAGTGGCTAAGAGTCATCAGCATGCAGGTAGCACTTGGAGCAGATGAGATGTTTTGAGGGAGGATATAAAGAGAAGAGAGAAGGATCCTGAATAGGACCCTGAGGGATCCCATATTTAAGAGATAGAGGAAAAAGGACCATATTAAGGAAGAAGAAAATACTAAGAGGAAGAAGAAAAATACTAAGAAGCAGCTGGAGAGAGGTAGGAGGAAAATGAGGAGAGTGCAATGTCACTGAAACCAAAGGATGAAAGTGATTAAAAAGGTATCAGAAGTCAGAGTAGAAATGTAATTACAGTAGAAAATGCACAATATATGGGAAATATGGATAAAGGGTTGTATGATTTCAGATGAAGATAAGATTTTGTCTGACTAGGGAACAGGAATGCTTCATGGAGGAGGTGGCATCTGGAAAACTTAAAGAAGCCACTGAGTGGTGGAAAATATATTCCAGGTAGAGGGGCAGCATTGTGAAAAAAGTAGGCGAGTATAAGGCTACAGAGATAACAAACTGTGTGTCAGCTAGTGACAGTGGTAGTGTTTGTATTAGAGGTAGGACTAGAAAGGTAATGATAAATGATTATGAAGCCCTTGATTGCCATGCTAAAGCTCTATGCTCTTGGCAATCGGAAGCCATGGGAGGATTTTAAATAGAAGAACTATTTCATTCCTTTTAAGGCTGAATATGTTTTATTGTATGGATATACCACACCTTATTTATCCAGTTACCAGTAATATATTCTTTAGGGATGAATACATAAGTAATAATCTATTTTGAAAAGGGGGAACAGAGGGGTAACCCAAAATTTAAGGTGCTCGTCACCTCTGGGGAAGGGAACAGAAGAGATGCAATTAGAGAGAGGATATAAGATTATAAGGTACTGGTAGTGATCTCTTTACACCGAAAGGTGGGTACTGGATTTTCATTTATTATTCATTAAATAGTACTCATGTTTTATACTTTGCTTGGTATGAGATATTTAACAATTTTAAAGGATTCAGATGATAATGCCGTTAGTTTAATTTCAGCATCTTGGAAATGAATGATATGATGCAATTGGTTCTTTGAAAAGATTTATTTATCAGTAGATTGGGTTGGGGCAGAGAGGCTCTTTATTTTTATTTTTTTTAATTATATTTTATTGATTATGCTGTTACAGTTGTCCCAATTTTTCTCCCTTTGTCCCTCTCCACTCAGCACCCCCAACTCCCTCAGGCAAACCCCACTCCATTGTTCATGTCCACGGGTCATGTGTATAAGTTCTTTGGCTACTCTATTTCCTATACTGCACTTTATGTCTCTATGGCTATTCTGTAATTACCTGTTTGTGCTTATTAATCCCGTCACCTCTTCACACATTCCCCCATACTGGCCTCCCGTCTGGCACCATCAAAACTCTCTCTGTTTCCATGATTCCGTCTCTGTTCTTCTTGTTTGCTTAGTTTGTTTTTTAGATTCAGTCGTTGACAGATGTATATTTATTGCCATTTTATTGTTCATAGTTTTTATCTTCTTTTTCTTAAATAAGTCCCTTTAACCTTTCATATAATAATGTTTTGGTGAAGATGAGCTCCTTTAGTATTTTCTTGTCTGGGAAGGTCTTTATCTGCCCTTTGATTCTAAATGATAGCTTTGCTGAGGAGAGCAACCTCTTGGCTGTAGGTCCCTGCCTTTCATGATTTTGACTATTTCTTGCCAATCCCTTCTAGCCTGCAAAGTTTCTTTTGAGAAACCAGCTGACAGTCTTATGGAAAGTCCTCTGTAGGTAACTAACTTCTTTTTTCTTGCTGCTTTTAAGGTTCTCTCTTTATCTTAACCTTTGGCCTTTTAATTATGATGTGTCTTGGAGTGGGCCTCTATGCATCCTTCTTGTTGGAGACTCTCTGTACTTCCTGGACTTGCATGACTATTTCCTTCACCAAATTAAGGAAGTTTTCTTTCATTATTTTTTCCAAATAGGTTTCCAGTTTCTTGCTCTTTTGCTTCTTCTTCTGGTACCCTCAGATGCAAATGTTAGAATGCGTGAAGTTGTGCCAGAGGCTGCTTACTACACTATCCTCATTTTTTAAAATTCGTTTTTCTTCTTGTTGTTCTGATTGGTTATTTTTTGCTTCCTTATGTTCCAAATCATTGATCTGATTCTCAGCTTCATCCACTCTACTGTTGTTTTCCTGTAGATTGTTCCTTATTTCAATTAGTCTATCCTTCATTTCTGACTAGATCTTTTTATGCTGTTGAAGTCCTCACTAAGTTCCTTGACCATCCTTATAACCAGTGTTTTGAACTCTGCATGTGATAGATGGCTTATCTCCCTTTTGTTTAGTTCTTTTCCTGGAGTTTTGACCTCTTCTTTCATTTGGACCATGTTTTTTTGTCTCCTCATTTTGGCAACCTCCCCATGTTTGTTTCTATGTATTAGGTAGAGCTGCTATGACTCCCTGTTTTGGTAGTGTGGCCTAATGTAGTAGGTGTCCTGTAGGGGCCTGTGACATAGCCTCGCCTATCACCGAGGCTGGGTACTCAACATGTGCCCTTTGTGTGCTGAATACATCCCCCTCTTGTAGATGAGCCTTGGTTGCTGTTGGCAGGTCAGTGGGAGGGATTTACCCAGACCAGTCAGCTGCAAGGACTAACTCTGACCACCGACCACCAACCTCCACTGTCTGTGGAGGATCAGCTGTGCAGGGGTAGGGTGGTGGTGCTCCAACATGGTCTGTAGCTGTCCACTGGGTACACAGGCTGTAGTGTGTCCCAGGTGATGCATGCCAAGGTCACCTCCCACCCCTGCTCTGCCTGGTGCCACCCTGCATGAGCTATAAAGCAGTCTCTAGATGGCTTCTGTTCGTGCTGGACTTGGAGGTTCGCAGGTGAAGCCAGCAGCCAACACTGGCTGCTGCTAGTGTTGGTCCTGGGGCTGGGGGTTCACTAAAGCTGGCTGTTGCTTGTTTGAGAGGATTTAGGAAGTTGTGAAGCTGAGCCAAGACCAGCCATTCATATGGAAAAGCCACTGTTAACAGGTTGGGTGGGTCCTTAAGTTGGGTTTGAGAGAACCTCAGGTGATCTCCAGGGCAAGGCAAATAATGTTAGCCAGGTTGATGGAGTTTCAGGTATGGTACCAGACTGGTGGCTCTGTGGCTTTGTGGGAGAAGGGTTTAGAGAAGGGATAATGGCCTCTGTCTGCTTTTCTGTCTGGGAGAAAACTGTCCCCCAGCTCTCACCTTGATGCCAGACACTTCTGTTCCTCCCTGTATGTTACTGGTGCCTTTCAAGCTGCTACCCCAGTGCTGGAGCTCAGAGGAAGTGAGTCTGAGTCAATCCATGTGTGGGAGGAACTGCTTGAGACCCCAGAAGTTTCTTCCACTGACACAGTCCCCAGTGGTTTTTGTAGCCAGAAGTTATGGGAACTTATCTTCCTCTCACTGGAATGCTGGGCTGTGGGGGACCTGGTATGGGACTGGAACTCCTTGCTCCCGAGATAACCTTTCTGAATTTTTATCTGCCATATGTGGGTGTGGGACCATCCTGTTCCACGTCTCCTCCCCTACTACCAGTCTGGATGGATGTGATTTCTTTAATTCTGTAGTTGTTGCACTTCCGTTCTACTTGATTTCTGGTGGTTCTATGGGTTAGTTGTAATTTTGATTTGGTTGTGTGAGGTGGCAAGCTGTGTTTACCTATGACTCCTTCTTGACTGGAATTCTAGAGATGCTCTTTAGATAGATTATTGAGATAGCTCAGGAAAGGAGTAGAAGTCCTGGACCAAATTCAACTATAGTAATGGAGAAGAAGAATATTAATATAAATGAGACAAAAACATCAACTGTATTTGTCATCTGGTTGAAGGGACAGGGTAAAGGGGAGGTGCTCATTTGTGGTTTACTTAAATAGGAGGGCTAATATTTCTCCTTGCCCAGTTCTTCCTCTCTCCTCAAATCATGCGCACACACATGCATATTCTCTCTCTCCCTTAAACAGACAGATACACGTGTGCACATATACACAGACACACATTAACAACAACAGACAGCAGTGGCATTTGCCCATTTCTGAAAATCGAAAGTCCCATATAAGGTAAAATGTCTGTCTATAGAAGGTTTCCAGTGTAGAAAATGAAGTGACTTGAGAGTACTTATCTATGTTACAGACATGGGTAGAAGGCAAAATGAAAAGGAAATGCAGTCCTGCCCAAGAGAGAAATACATTGGTGTATTTGTTTTTGCCAGTTGGAACCTCCTCAGCTTGCCTCTGTGGGCCTGTACGTCTTAAAGTGGCCATCGCCACTTGTATACCAGCAGTTAGCCCTTCTGTGCACAACAGGGACCAAGTCGAGGAAATGAAAGTCTGTGGCGTAGAGAAAACCCAAGCCAGCAATATCTACTCATCAAGTTAGATCATTTTAAAATATGAATGTGTCACCAAGGGTCATCAAACACTTAAGAAAACCAGCAGCAGGAAAAAGAAGAGCCAAGTTGGACAACTCATTTGGCATAAACATTTAACTTAACAGAAGAGCATATGAAATATATTCTTCTTAATAATTTTTGAGGGAGTCCAAAAGATAATAGAACAAGAACAGACCAGTATCCAAATGAACAAATGATAGACATTTTTTAAATTAAAAATATGATTTTTAAAACTAAAAAAGAGTATATATATTTTAAAAAAAGAAAAGAAAACTATACACACACATGAAGAGCAAAGCAATGTAATAGATCTTAACTACAGACTACGTAGTAATCTGGGAGATAAAATTAAAGAAATATTCTCAGTTAGAGTTAAAAGATAAAGTGTGAGAGATGAATTGAGCCAAAGCAGGTCAATCCAGGCAATGCAATACAACTAAAATTTGAGAACTAAAGAATGCCCCCCAGCCTCACTCCACTGCCCACCCTGCTATGTAACCATTTGGACTTCGGAAACGGTTTATATCAGTGTCTGGAGTAGGCCCCTGGATCTTGGTTCAACCAGAACATCTCTACTTTTACACATTTTATATATTGGAGTTAAATGCAGTGTCTTATTGAAGGAAAAGTATTCCGCCAGGAAAAGAAGTTTGAAAACTATTGACATATGGGGTAAAGTTCAGACTTGTTGCATTTTTATTTAAGGTTCTTTACAATTTTACCCTGAGTTGTCTTTCTGTGGGGGGAAGTGAAGGGAAATTATGTAGAAGAGGTAGGGGCCAACTCACACAGGTGTGTGTGTGCCAGTATAAGGACTTTTAAGACATATGCAAGGAGAAGCTTTTCAAAGAGTTTTAGACAAAGAAATAAAATGATCTAGTTTATATATTTAAAAATATTTTATATTAAATACTATATTATTAGATATTATGCATAATATATTAAAATTTAAAAGTATTTTTATCTTTTATGGGAAATGGATAATAGAGGCTGAAAAGTTGGAAATGAAGATGAGTTAGAAGGCTACTGAAATACTCCAGGCAAGATAAGATGGTGGACCAAACTAGAGTGGCAATAATAGAGATGGAAAGAAGTAGAAGGATATATAATATTTAAGAAGAAGCAGAGCTAAGAAGGGAAAAGAGGACATGAGGATGGTGACAGATAATGGGAAAGACTTGAAAGGAAGTGTTTTTGTTTTTCTTTCTTCCGCCCTTGTTCCCTCTTTCTTTCTCTCTCCTCCCCCTCCCTTTCAGTAAAACATTTCTCTGTAGCTATAATGTACTCCATATTGTTGGAAAAGATGAAAGAGCCGGTGATAAAAAGTGGAAAGGTTGCCCACATTCAAAATGAATTACGCAATATCAACTCTAAAAAATAAACATTTTTTTTATCTTCATAGTTTCTGTACATCAGGTATTTGAGAGTGGCCTAGATGGGTAGCTCTGGCACAGGATCTGTCATGAGGTCACAGTCATCTGAAAACTGGCCTGGAGCTGGTGAATCCAAGTCCCAAGAGGTTCGTGTACATGGCTGGCAAGGGGACATTGGCGAGAGGCCAGCTCCCCTCCCCAAATGTGGTCTTCTCCACAGGCTGAGTGTCTTCACAGCTTGATGGCTGGCTATGACCTCTCCCTTTGACCTGTGGGTAACAGGCATCTTTGAAGGAAGTCTTTGAGGCTTGTGGAGGTAGCAATTAGAACATGGGGTACAGCAGTCAGAACTTTAAAAAAATTTATTTAAATACCCTTACAATAGTGACAAAATGATGAGCTTTGGAATTAAATAAATTTGTGTTAAAAGTGCAGTTCCATCACTTTTCAGCCTTACAAAATAGGGAAGTACTACTGCATATGGTTGTTGTAAAATCTAAATGATAAAATACACATGGAGCACTCGGCATACAGTAGATCCTTGCTCCCTACTTAGCTGAGAAGAGAACTTTCTTTTCTCTTTTTGATCAGACATAAAATTAGTAACACTAAAATCTTGGAGATTTTCCAAATTTGCTGAGGTTTAGAAACAAGTAAATGCAGTATCTAAAGGAAAATTGTACGTATATCCTTATTGGCATAATCAGTGATTTAGATATAGGAGATAAACAACACTCAAAACAAATGTAGTTTTCAGGAATTGACTGTTACTCTGTAACAGTATTAAACCCTTTATCAAGTATTTTAAGGCAGAGTGCTTTTGAGTGTGCCATACACTGAAAAATTTGCAACAAAGCTACACCATAAAACTTGTGCTTGAAATAACTAAATTGAGTCCAGACATCAATTTCATAAATTAGGTACCTTATATAAGTGTCAATTGGAATGTTCATGAAAAGAGGATGCATAGTAACTATTGTTCATACCAAATTCACCATGCACTCATATGTATTGAGCTATAAATAAAAATATTTTGTAGTTAAAATATTATCTCATTTTCTTTCTTAGAAAATAACTGACATATAATATTTACTATCTACTGAAAAAATAGCAAGCCCTGTTTTGAGTATGTAGGTACCTTCTCATTGGTGCCATCTGTGCCAAATCCTCAACTGTGATGTTTACAGACACACAGCTGTAGCCTGAAATGGCAACAAAACCAATTATTGACTCTGAGTTCAGTGAGCATACTTATAACCATTAGTTTTCATTTCCATTTGCATGGAGTATATTTTCCATCCCTTCATTTTCAATCTGTGTGTGTCTTTAGATATGAAATGACTTTTGTAGGCATGTGTGGGTGGTGATGTTTTATCCATTCAGCCACCCTGTGTCTTTTGATTGGAGCATTTAGGCCATCAATATTTAAGGTAATTATGGATGAGTATGTACTTATTGCCATTTTGTTCATTGTTTTCTGGTTGTTTTTGTAGTTCTTCTTTGTCTCTTTCTTCTCTTATTTTCTTTGTTTGCAGTTTAATGACTTTTTAGTGTTATGTTTGTGTTTGTGTTTCTCTTTATTTTTTGTATATCTATTATAGATTTTGACTGTGGTTACCGTGAGATTTCTATGAACATCCTATGTAAGAGGTCTGTCTAGAAGGTGTCCAGCCATATAATATGAAAAATAGAGATATTTATTGAAGAAGATACAAGATTCAAGAAACATCGTACATAGGACAGTGATGCCTCGGTCCTCTTCAAAGTAGGCACCTTAGGACCTCATACAGTTCTCTCAGTCTCTATCAACTGCCCCTTCGCATTTTCCTGAATCTCATCAACGGTCTGAAATCTCTTCCCTTTCAAAGGTGATTTTAAGTTTTGAGAAAAGCCAGAAGTCGCAGGGCACCATATCTGGGCTGTAGGGGGGCTGAGTCACCTGGGTGATTTGATGTTTTGTCAAAAAATTCTGTACAAGACATGATGCAAGAGTGGGTACGTTGTTGTGATGAAAATACCAATGACCAGTTGCACATAAGCTATGTCCTTTGGAATCCTCTAAATAGTTTCTGCGAAGGAATGTTCAACCTTAACGCAAAATTTGATGCAGATTCATTGCTCTACTTGCTCAGTCATTTTGAATATGATGGCCACGCAGTACACATGCTCACTCAACAGCATCTGCCACCCCCACTTGACTAGTACAGTGAAGTGATCACTGTTCACTCACGCACATTATAGTCCACTCTCCTTGGCTGCCAGGTTCTGTCGATAATGCGCAAACCATTCTCATTATGTTAACAGTGGCCGGACTTTTTCCAGGCAGACATTATATATAGCACTCTGTTTTACATTAATGATCACTTAAGTTTGAAAGCATTCTAAGACTTCCCCCCTCCAATGTTTTATGTTTTTGACATCATATTTTATATCTTTGTGAGTGTATTCCTTAACTTACTGTTGTAGATACAGATGACTTTACTACTCTTTTCCTTTAACCTTCCATACAAGCCTTATAAGTGGTCGATCCAATACCTTTACTATATGTTTGCCTTTACTAGTGACATTTTTTAATATATTTTCTTATTTCTAGTTTTGACCCTTTTTGTTGTTGTTTAAAGAAATCTCTTTTAATATGTCTTGTAATGCTGGTTTAGTGGTGAATGAACTCTTTTTAACTTTTGCTTGTCTGGGAAACTTGATTTCTCCTTCAATTCTGAATGATAATCTTGCCTGTTAGAGTATACTGGATTATAGATTTTATCCTGTTGCATATATTGTACCACTCCCTCTTCCCCTCTAGAGTTCCTATTGGGGAGCCTGATGTGGGTTTTGGACCTCTTTCTTTTTAGGAGGGACCTCAATGTTTGTGATATCCCTTCCACTTGTGGCATGCCACGCTAGGTGTATGGGTCCTGACTAGATCACGTCTTTACCCCTCTTAGCCATCTTCATATGGCTTTTTCTTTATATCCCCAGTTGTGGAGAATCTCTCCTGCTAGCCTTCAGGTGAATTTCATGATATTTGCTCTATAGTCATGTACTGCATAACAATGTTTTTGGTCAATAATGAACTGAATGTATGACGATGGTCCCATAAGATTATAATGGAGCTGAAAAATTTATATTGCTTAGTGTTATCATAGCTATCGTTACTCACATATTTGTGGTGATGTTGGTGTAAATATACCCATTATGCTACCAGTTGTATAAAAGTACAGCACATAGAATTATGTACAGTACATAATACTTGATAACAAACTATGTTATTAGTTTATGTATTTACTAAACTGTACTCTTTATCATTACTTTAGAATGTACTCTTTCTACTTACAAAAGTATTTGCCATAAAACAGTATGCCATGTTATGCCGGCAGCAGTCTCATACAGCCTCTCTTGTTTACCTTGTTTCTTGATTGCATCATTTTCTCTTGTGCTTCATTTAATCTTGTGTTGCTGTCATTGCTCCTAAGTATACAAAGTCCACTGCTAATGTTACCAGTAAGCTGTCTCTAGTGATTGACCTGGAAATGAAATTAAAAGTGATTTAAGGGGTACAAAAGTGGAAAATCAGTGATGATTATTGATCACCAATCAGGCGTATTCCGTCCTACCATAGCTATGATCCCAAGTACGTGAACAAGGTGACGGAAGCTGTTAAAGGATCTGCTTCATTGAAGTCAGTGAGACTCAAACATTTGAGAAGGGCCTGTGTCAGACAGGGAGAAGATTCTACTGACCTGGATTAAAGACCAGACACAGAAGTATATCCCTCTCTGCACCATGACAATCATGGACAAAGGGAAAAAAACAATTGTTTGCCATGTTGAAGGAAAAGGCTGGACCCAACTACAATGCTGAATTTACTACTAGCTCTGGGTGGTTTAAATGATTCAAGAATTGTCATTCATTACATAATGTGAAAGTCACTGGTGAGTCTGTGTGTGAGTGCTGATGTGAAGGCAGCTGAAGAATTTTTGGAAACTCCAGGCAAGCTGATAGTGGAGGAAAATTACTTGCTAGAGCAAATATTCAATGTGGATGAAATGTCCCTATTCTGGAAACAGATGCCTGAAGGGAGTTCATCCATAAAGAGGCCAAGTCAATGTCCAGTTCCAAGGTTTGTTTTTAAAAAAAATTTTCTATTGCTGTTGTTCAATTACTGTTGTCCCCATTTCTCCCCCATTACTCTCCCCTGCCCTCCCCCTCCCACATTCATTCCTCCCCCCCATTCAAGTTTCAAGGTTTTAATGACAGGATAACAGTGTTGCTTTGGGGCAGTGTTGCAGGCCATAAATTGAAACCCCTTGTGATCTGGCAGAGTTAGAGCCCCAGAGCCTTTAAGCATATCAGTACTACCAGGATACTATAGAAACAATAAGAACTTATGAATGACCCAGCTACTCTTCCAAATTGCCCTCCTGAATTGCTATGCCAGTGAAATGGAGAAATGTTATTTGAAGAATAATGTACCTTTCAAGATTTTGCTTATTGTTGGTAATGCTCCCAAACATCCCCCTTTTATTAGTGATCTTCATCCCCGTATGAAAGCGGTATTTCTCCTCCAAATACCACCTCCTTGATTCCACCAATAGGTCAAGGAGTTATAGCAGTTTTTAAAAAAAATTTTTTTATTGTTCAAGTACAGTTTTGTCCATTTTCCCCCACCACTTGCCCTTCCCCCACCCTTGACCCCAGCCCCCCTTGGCTTTACCCATGAATCCCCCATATAGGTTCCTTGACCACCCTTCCCCTGTTTCCCCCTGTCTTCTCCTCTCCCTCTCCTTTGTTCACTGTCAGTTTGTTCTTCACTTCAGTGTCTCCAGTTAATTTAACTTGCTTGTTTGTTCTGTTGATTAGTCTCCACTTATAGGTGAAATCATGGTATTTGTCTTTACTCCCTGGCTTATTTCACTTGGCATAATGCTCTCCAGATCCATCCATGCTGTTGTGAATGGTAGGTCCTCCTTTCTTTCTGCTGCGTAGCATTCCATTGTGTAAATGTACCACAGTTTTTTGATCCACTCATTTACTGATGGGTGTCTAATTTGCTTCCAGCACTTGGCTACTGTAAATTTTGCTGCTATGAACATTGGGGTACATAGGTTCTTCTGAATTGGTGTTTTTGGATTTTTAGGGTATAATCACAGCAGTGGAATTGCTATAAAAGCCCTAGAGGAGAGCATAGGAATGAAAATCTCAGATATTCCACTCAGCAATATTTTACCAACATGTCCCCTAGAGCAAGGGACATAAAGGAAAGAAACAAATGGGACTTCATCAAATTAAAAAGCTTCTGCACAGCTGAAGAAGACATCAGCAAAATGCAAAGGGAACCAACCATATGGGAAAATATATTTGCCAATGATACATCTGACAGGGGTTTGATCTCCAAAATATATAAAGAACTCACACGACTCCACTCTAGGAAGAAAACAACCCAATTAAGAAATGGGCAAAGGACCCGAACAGACCCTTCTCCGAGGAGGACATACACAGGGCCCAGAGACACACGAAAGGGTGCTCTGCATCACTGACCATCAGAGAGATGCAAATTAGAGCCACAGTGAGATACCACTTCACACCAGACAGAATGGCCATCATAAAGAAATCAACAAACAAGAAGTGCTGGCGAGATAGTGGAGAAAAGGGAGCCCTGGTACACTATTGGTGGGATTGCAGACTGGTGCAGCCACTGTGGAAAACAGTATGGAATTTCCCAAAAATTTAAAAATAGAACTGCCTTTTGACCCAGCAATTCTACTAATGGGGTTATAACAGTTTTTAAGGCATGCTACCTAAGGAAGGCTTTTGCTCAGGCTACTGGTGCAACTGAGGAAGACACTGAGAAAACACTGACGCAGTTCTGGAAGGATTACAACATCGATGACTGCATCATGAACATTGCTTAGGCCTGGGGTGATGTCACCAAGCAGTGCATCTATAGCATCTGAAAGAAAACACAAGATTTGTCCATAGCTTCAAAGGATTTGCCAAGGACGAGGAGGTTGCAAAAATTAACAGATTATGGTTGAGATGGCAAACAACTTTAACTTGGTTGTGGATGAGAATGACATTGAACAAACAACTACTAGAGGTGATTCCTGTGGAACTGACTAACATGGAGTTGTTGGAACTGGAACGGGAACTCATAGCTGAAGAAGAAGCAGGTGACAAGGAAACTGGCTGGCGTGATTCAGAGGAATGAGTGCCAACCTGTGAACCAAAGGGTTGTCAGCTTGATTCCCTGTCAGGGCACATGCCTGGTTTGTGGGCCAGTTCCCTGGTTGGGGGTGTACAGGAGGCAACTGATTGACGTTTCTCTCCCTCTCTTTCTCCCTCCCTTCCCCTCTCTCTAAAAATAAATAAAATCTTTAAAGAAAAAATAAAAGGAAACTGCAGAAGAAAAAAAACCTGCAAGAAAATTCACAGTGCAGGGTTTAGCCAAAGCTTTTGGAGACCTCAGCAAACTCCTTAAGTTCAAAAATGTGGACCCCAACACCAAAAGGTTTTCATTAATAGAGAGGGATGTTTATGGTGCATTATCTGCTTAAAGCAAATCTTTGATGAAAAAAACAAGCCAAACCACCATGGACATACCACTGAAAAGAGTGACACCTCCTCAAGAAGAGCCTCAGGCAGGTCCTTTAGGAGGTGTTCCAGAAGAAGGTGTTGTTATAATAGGAGAAGACAGCTGCCTGCATGTTATCACCTCAGACACCTTCCATTGGGTCAAGATGTAGAGGTAGAAGATAGTGATATTGATTATCCTGACCCTGTGTAGGCCTAGGCTAATATGTTCTTAGTTTTTAATAAAAAAATTATAAAGTAAAAAAAATAATAATAAAAACAAGCTTCTAGAATAAGTATAAAAAGAAAAATATTTTTCTGCCCTGACAGGTGTGGCTTGGTTGGTTGGGTGTCATCACGCAAGGCGAAAGGTCACTGGTTTGATTCCTGGTCAGGGCGCTGCCTGGGTTGCGGGTTTGGTCTTTGGTTGGGGTGAGTGCAAGAGGTAACCAATTGATGTTTCTTTCTGATATCCATGTTTCTCTCTGTCTTTTTCTGTCTGTCTCCCCCTCTCTCTAAAATAAATATTAAATATATATTTTTAAAAAGAAAAATATTTTTGTACAGTCGTAAAAATTTTAAGCTAAGTGTTATTGCAAAAGTGTCAAAATTAAAAAAGCTAAAGTTTATAAAGTCAAAACATTACACTAAGGTTAATTTGTTATTGAAAAAGGAACTGCTTATTAAATTTAGTGTAGCATAAGTTTATGGTGTTTATAAAGTCTGCAGTAGTGTACAGTAACATCCTAGGCCTCCACTTTCACTCACCACTCACCGACTCGCCCAGAGCACCTTCTAGTCCTGCGGACTCCATTCATGGTTAAGTGCCCTATACAGGTGTAATATTTTAAATATTTTATATAATATTTTTACTGTACCTTTTCTATGTTTAGATATGTTTAGATATACAAATACCATTGTGTTACAATTGCCTGTAGTATTCAGTACAGTAACATTATGTACAGGTTTGTAGACTGGGAGCAACACGCTATACCATCCTCGATGTGTAGTAGGCTGTACTGTTACGGAAAAATGAAACGACCAGACACTGAGGGGTTAGGAGCACGATCTTTACTTA
>PVJD01012675.1:0-38333 GCA_004026545.1 Mormoops blainvillei | reverse complement strand
TATTGGGAAACATGGATAACTTTTTACATAGCTTGCTAACAGAAGGAGGAAACCCGCGGCGCACAGTAAGCAAGGATGGGACTGCCTGAGAAGCTGAGCTGGAGTTCAACCATGATGCTGTACAGCTCCTCAAGAAGGTGTTCTGTATCACCGAAACTGCATTGCTGTCTCAGGAGGCTGGGTGTGGTGAGCACTGTCTGGACTAGATTCTCAGGCACACATCACAGAGCTACAGCACAGCCATCAAAAAGTCTTGAGGGTTGGGGAGGGAACAATTCAGGGAAGATGAATGCAAAACCCTCCCCCTGCCTCAACATCTAGTCCAGTGTATCTGTCTATCCTACCAGGGCCCTTTAGACCCCTCCAACCAAAATTCCAACTCCACCCATTGACCATACCATATATTTACTTAGTGAATTTCTGTTTATTTCGCCCATTACCCAGATAGTGCAGTGGACCCTTTTACTGCTGAGTAATCTCCCTTTGGACCCGGCGTAATCTTTAAAAGTCCACTGTGCCCAGGGATTTATACCCCCAAGACGTACTCTGTCCTAAACTACAGCTTCCCCTTAAAACTAATGTGTTTTTACCTGAATGAAACCAGAAACATATTTAGCAGCAGCTCCACCCACCTAAGTTCCACACCCTCCCCCCCCCAAAAAGTACATATTCACCAAAAAAGCATGAGAGAGCACAACAGCTGGCACCAGTGAAAAGGAAACACAATAATACAGAGACAAGAGCGTGGCACACACATGCACCAATGGCAAACAACTTTAAAATCTTTAATAATCCTTTTTCTCCCGGAATCCCTTTTAGGCTCTTCAGTCCCTAAGCATTCTCAAACGTAGCTCTCTCCACACACATTGTTCAGCCCTGCTTCTCCCTCTTTATGCTACCAAATGCATTTTCTCTCCTCATGTTTTAATCTTTACAGAGCAATTGTGCTAGCCCACAATTTGCAGCCCTGACTCATCTTGCCTTAGGGGGTGGGCTTCTCTTTAACATGACTTCTTATGAGCAAAATTGTAATTATATTTAGCAATGCCATTTGGATTTTTTGAACCACATCTATGGCTATTTCTTTCATGAAAAGGTTTATGATGTTTTCCCATTTACTTTCTAAATTTTTACTAAAATTCCTATGGCAATCTCTATTCCTTGTGAAACGATAATGTAATTTTGTCCATGGTATATATGTATTTATTTCATTTACCCATGTTAATTATTGAACACTGATAACCACTACTTCTTTATCATTTAGATTATAAACTGCTGAAGTTAAGCTTTGTATCATTTCCTTACTTCGCCTGCCAGCATTCCCTCTCTGAGTCTGATGAATGGCCCCAGACACCCAATCCTCTCTCTCCCATATGAGGACGTCTTACCAGTAATGAAGCTCCCTTCTTTGTGTGTCCTGTGCTGTGTTTATGATTCTCTCTTTATATTCAAACTTTGGTATTTTAATTATGATGTGCCTTGGAATAGGCCCCTTTCCATCCTCCTTGTTTGGGATGTCCTGTGCTTCCTGGACTTGCGTGCCTGTTTCCTCACCAGATGAGGGAAGTATTCTTTTATTCTTTTTTCAAATAGACTTCCAATTTCTTGCTCTTTCTCTTCTCCTTCCTGCACCCCTATCATGTAAATGTTGGAATGCTTGAACTTGTCCCAGAGGCTGCTTACACTATCCTTATTGTGGGGGGGATGTTTTTCTCTTCTTGTTCTGATTGGTTGTTTTTTGTTTCCTTATGTTCCAAATCATTGATTCGATTCTCGGCTTCATCCACTGTACTGTTGTTTCCCTGTAAATTGTTCTTTATTTCAATTAGTGTATTCTTCATTGCTGACTGGATTTTTTTTATGCTGTTAAGGTCCTAAGTTCCTTGAGCATCCTTATAACCAGTATTTTGAACTCTGCATCTGATAGACTGCTTATCTCCATTTTGTTTAGTTCTTTTTCAGGAGTTTTGACCTGTTCTTTCATTTGGGCCATGTTTCTTTGTCTCCTCATTTTGGCAGTCTCCCTGTGTTTGTTTCTATGTATTAGGTAGATCTGCTTTGACTTCCTGTGTTGGTAGCATGACCTAATGTAGTAGGCATCCTGTAGGGTTCAGTGGTACAACCTCCCCTATCACCTAAGCTGGGTACTTGAAATGGACTTTTTGTGTGGACTGAGTACTCCCTCCTCTTATACTTGAGCCTTGATTGCTATTGGCAGATCAATGGGAGGGATTTACCCAGGCCAGTCAGCTGCAAGGACTGGCTATGACTACTGACATCCAACATCCGCCCTCCATGGAGGATCAGCTGTGCAATGGGAAGGTGGTATTGCTCTGACATGGTCTGCAGCTGTCCACTGGGTGTTCGGGCTCCGCAGTTTCCTGAGGGGTGCAGGCCAAGATCAGTCCCCTCCTGTGTTCTACCCAGGACCTCCCTGCATGAGCTAAAAAGCAACCTGAGATGGCTGTTACTTGTGCTGGACTTGGAGATTCCCAGGCAAAGCCAAGCTGTGAATTTAGGCTGGCTGCTGCTAGTGCCTGGTCTGGGACCACTTAGGTAGGGAGCCTGGGGGCTCACCGAGGCTGGCTTTTATTTGATAGGATTTAGGAAGCATGAGCCAATACCAGCCATTCATATGGAAAAGTCACAGTTAACAGTTTGGGTGGACCCATAAGTTGGGTGGGATTGAGTTTCAGCGGATCTCCAATGTGGGGCAAACAGCATTAGGCAGGTTGATGGAGTCTCAGATATAGTACCTGCCTGCTGGCTCCGTGGCTCTTTGTGGGGAGGGCTCAGAAAAGGTAGAATGGCCTCCGTCTTCCTTTCTGTCTGGGAGAAAGCTGTCTCCTAGCTCTTTCCTTGAGCCCAGACACTTCAGTTCTTCCTTGTATGCCACTGGTGCCTTTCAAGCTGCCACCCCTGTGCTAGAGCTCAGAGGGAGTGATTCTTAGTAAGCCCATGTGTGGGTTCTTTAAGGGGAACTGCTTGGGACTGTAGAAGTTTCTTCCACTGACTCAATCTCTGCTGGGTTTTCAGAAGAAGTTATGGGTACTTATCTTCCTGCCTCTGGAACCCTGGGTTGGAGGCCTGGTGTGGGGCTGGGACTCCATGCTCCTCAGATATCCGTCCCCAATTTTTATCTACCACACATGGATGTGGGACCAGCCCATTCCATGTCTCCTCCCTCTTACTAGTCTGAATGGTTGTGGTTTCTTTAATTCCATAGCGGTCAGACTTCCACTCAACTCACTTCTGACACTTCTGAGTGATGGTTGTTCTATATTTTAGTTATAATTTTGATATGGTTGTGTGAGGAGGCAAGCCGTGTTTATCTATATTACCATCTTCACCAAAAGTCTCAAAAACATCCTTTAAAGTCTCAGCAAGATAAGCTCCACCAAAAATTTTCTAGGTAAGAAAGGGTTATAAAAATTCCACATCAAATATATTCTTCAAAAATGCCCTTTTCACGAAAATAAACAAGCCTGAGAAACTGAACCAGATAAAGGGAGACTAAAGATGCATGACAACTAAATCCTGTAATGGAGCTTCTTAAAAAGCCACAAATAGCATTATGTGATAAGTTGACAAAATCGAATATTAATGGGAGATTAGTTATAAGTTTTGTGCCAGATCTTAAACTTATGAAGGGAATGGCTATACTGTATATAAGAGAATATTTTTTTCTTAAGAAATATACAATAAAACATTTAGGAGAAGGTACATGTTACATGAAATATACTCTCAAATATTCAGAAATGTATGCATAGTGCATAGAAATGAAGAGAAAGTCAGATGAGGTCAGAAATAGGTCAATATGTTAGTAGGTAAATCTCAATTAAAGGTATATTGTTTTCCATACATGCAACTTTTCCACAAGTTCAATTATTTTCAAATAAATTCATTTAAAAATGGACCATTGATCCTTGTCCTGAATTTTACTAGACTTTTGATATTTCTGCCTTTGATCCCCACAGTTACCATGACCATGATACCCAGTCCGATGCCAACTTTACAATTGCCTGACGCTGTCCCACGCAAGAAAACTGGGATCCTCTGCACATCTGAAGCATGCTAACATTTCAAATGGGATTTTGTAAAATAGCAAAGATAACCACCCACCTCCCAAAAATTTTTTTTCAAAAAATTATACACAATGTGAAACAAAAAGATCAGTATGTTTGCATACTGATTTCTTGTCTGATGCCACCAGGTCATCTGTCTTCTGGGAGTTTGTGGTGTGAATGGGTTTGCTGGCATGTCCTCTGCTCTCCTAGTCAGTTACCATTCCTCACCTGGAATTCCATCTCCCAAAAATGCGTTGACATCTTTTGTCCTACCTCCTTTCCTTCTTGTTTTTCTTAAGCATATATTCTTTTTCAACTCTTTATTTTTTAACAACTTTATTGAAATTATGGTTCATATATAATTCAACCGTTTATAGTGTATAATTCCATCATTTTTATTATATTCACAAATATGTGCATCACCACAGTCAATTTCAAAATATTTTCATGGCTTCAAAAGGAAACACTACCTTTAGCTATTACCTTTCTCCTACCCCTCTCCATAACCCTAAGTAACCTCTAATCTACTTTGACTCTGTAGATTTGCCTAAATGAATATTTCATAGGAATGGGAGCATATGAGGTGTTTACGACTGGCTTCATCACCTAGTATAATATTTTCAAGGTTCATCCATGTGGTAGCATGTATCAGTATTTTTTATTGCCAAAAATAATACACCGTATGGTTATATCATGTTCTATTTACCCACTGATCTGGTTCTGGACATCTGGGTTTTTTCCATCATTTGACTACTATGAATGACACTGCTCTGACCATTTGTTTGTTTATATGTTTATTTTTCAATTAGAGTTGACATTCAATATTATTTTACAATAGTTTCAGGTATACAGTATAACCGTTAGACATTTATATAATTTATGAAGTGATACCCTCAGAAATCTACTACCCACCTGGACCCTTGCTTCAAAAGAGATTGGCATGAAATATTCAAAGTGATGAAAATCAAAGACCTACAACCAAGACTAATCTTTCCAGCAAGGATATCATTAAAAGTCAAAAGAAAGATAACAAGCTTCCTAGACAAGTAAAACTAAAGGAATTCATCACCTTCAAACCTGTATTAAAAAAAATGTTAAAGAAACATCTTTAAGAACAACAAGGAGAAAAAAAACATAAATATGAATAATGAAATGGCAATAGCTACATACCCTTAAATAATCATTTTAATTTGAATGGATAAGAAAACAAGACCCATACATATACTGTCTGCGAGAGATCCACTGCAGACCAAATGACACACAAACTTTAAAAAAGGGGATAGAAAAAGATATTTCACGTAAACGGTAACAAAAAGGAGCAGGGAGAGCAGTACTTGTATCAGACAAAACAGGCCTTAAAGCAAAGGCTGTTTTAAGAAACAAAGAAGGACATTTCATAATGATAAAAGAATTGATCCAAATAGAAGATTTAAGCCTTATAAACATTTAAGCACCTAAATGTATATAAAACAATACAGACATAAAGGGAGAGATCAAGAGTAAAATGGTCATAGTAGGATCCCTTAACACCTCATTGACATAGTGGATAGATCGTCCAGGCAAAATCAACAAGGAAACAGCAGCCTTAACTGGCCCATCAGATGGATTTAATTGATATTTTTAAAGCACTTCACCACAAAGCAGTACAATACACATTCTTTGCAAGTACACATAGAATATTTTGTAGGATAGACCACATGTTAGGCCACAAAACATATTTCAAATTTAAAAAGTTGATATGCTATCAATCATCTTCTCAGACCACAATTGTATGAAACTAGAAATTACAAGGAAAACAAAAAACACATGGAGGCTAAATAACATGTTTAAAAAAAAAGAAAGGGTTAACAATGAGATCAAGGACGAAATCTAAAGTTGCGTTGTGACAAATGAAAATGAAAACACGATTGATTCCAAATCTATGGGTCGTGGCAAAAGCAAAAGGGAAAAGCAACTTCCCTTTTAAGAGGGAAATTCATAGCAACACAGGACTACCTTCAGAAACAACAAAAATCTCAAGTAAACAACCTAACCTTCCACCTAAAGGAATTAGAAAAAGAGCAAAAAATCCAACAGTTAATAGAATGAAGGAAATAATAAAGATCAGAGTGGAAGTAAATAAAAGAGCCTAAGACAACAAAACAAAACATGTGAAACAAGATAAAAGCTTTAACTTTTTTTTCATAAAGAAAAAAAGACAGAGGATCTCAATAAATAAACTCAGAAATATTTAGAAGTTTTTCTGGGAACATATGTTTTCATATCTCTTGAGTATAATTTAGAGGTGACTTTGCTGGGTCATGTGTAACTCTACGTTTAACACTTTGAGGAAGTACCAGACTGTTTCCAAAGTGGCTGCACCATTTTTCATTCTTAACAACAGTGTATGAGGTTCCATATTCTCCACATTCTCCATGACACTTGCCTGACTTTTTGATTCTAGCTATTTTATGTGTATGAAGTGCTACCTCATAGTGTTTTTAATTTGCCATTTTCTGATGGCTAATCATGTTGGGCACCTTTTCATCTGTAGTAATCTTTTACTTTTAATGACATTTTGGGAAGAAAAAGAGATAAATAATCATACCTTATTTACTGAGTTTGTCATCTACCTATGTGACAGGAACAACATTTTCTAAATATTTGAAACCACATATAGCAATGCCTACTACATACTTTTCTACTTCTCTACAGTTAGCATGTTAGTAGAGTTAATGTGTGATTCACAAACAGCAAGATTGTGCACTGGATTTTCTCTGCAAGATTACTTCTTTTCTGGAGTTGAGAGAATTCACTCAAAGGACTCCTCAGGGTTGACTAAAAGGCAGAGTGGAACTGGTTGCCAAAGCCTTTAGCGCTCAATGCTTTTTCATCACCGATGCTGTTTACATCCGTGGTGGATAAGTGTGCTCCACACATGATGAATATCAAAGAAATGTGAGAGCTTTGACCTGGGCACATAGCATGAGTCTGCGTGATGGATGGCAGGAGTTTCACTGGGCCTTTCGCACTTTAATCATAATGTAAAAAATGGATTGTAATACACATGCCAAATGATAACTGCGAAAGTTGGGTGAGGGCAACTGGGGAGATACAGCATTCTATCTGTGCTGGTGTATGTTTATGTATTTTTGTAATAGCAAGTTTTTTAAAGAAATAAAAGATGTTAGGTGCCTCATAAGGAGAGGGAGGGGGAAAAGGATACTTGGCAAGGGTGCATCCGTCCATCAAGTCTGGAGTTTAGCTATTGCCCATTAAGGTTATTTCAAGAAGTGTCATTCCTTTGAGGTTGAGAAGGAAACGTCTTTCTATATAACATGAAGAAAAAGGAAAAAAAAGAATGTGAAAGTGTTTGTTGGAGTGTTTTGTTGAAAAGTCCCCATCTGAAGGCTTCTAGCTCCCCTGAGAACAGTGGTCCGGCACATCAGTTGAGAAAGTGAAGGTGGACTCAGTTTGAGGAATGTGAGATTTGAAATAGATTTGAGTAGCTTTGGAGAGAGAACAGACTAAAGAATCAGGGACCTAAGCTCCATTTGTTTTGTCCACATGTTAGTGAGCATGAGATAATTATTTATGGAATGAATGAATGAATGATTTCCAGGTAGTTCTGGGGCACCAGTTGACTCAGTTGTGAGATTTAATCCAATAGTGATCAGTTACTGATAGGCAGGCACTTCTGGAAAAACAAAGAATTGAGTTTTTGCCAGACAAGAAGGATTAATTGGCATTTGAAGGGGCTGATTTGTAGTGCAGCTTTTTAAGTGGTGGTTGCCCAATAAGATCATCTAGGCTATTTTGGTGAAGGAGGTAGAAAGAACTTGGTGGACTGATGAGGAATAAGTGGAAAAATGAATAATGTGGAGTTGAAAAATTCACAAGGGGCATAAAAACTGGAAGGATAGGCATTTAAGGTCAAAGGGTGGAAAGTCAGACTATATTGTTCCAGAGGACAGAGATGTTCCTGGTATTAAACTCTACAGTGGAGCAGTAACTGCACTGGAGTGGACATAAATGACCCAATATGAGATGATGAAGGGACTGGGAGGCTGGTTTATGGGCAGCTCAATCCACATGGATGTTACAGCCCTCCACTGCCTACTCACCTCTTCAGGTTCCCTGCCCTGGGCCCCATCCCACCTATGGTCCCTCCCAGGGCTTCCACAAAATCTGCATTTTTGTGACCTCCATGTTCAGACATTGGAGGGTCAATGGCGTAACTCTGAACAAGAAGATACAAGTGTAGTAGTAAGAGATGGCTATGGTGGACATCTGGTTGTTTTGCTTTGTTTTGTTTTTAATTTGCACCCAGTGTACACAAGTGTTACTAGAAAAACTACCTCGAGGGCTCTCTAAGACCATCACCCCATTTTTGTGTCCTAGTCTGTACAAGTAGAGTTGCTTTCCCACCAGACCCTTTGGTAAGAGTGGGCATGTGTGCAGACTTTGCTAAAATAAGCATTTGATGGAGGCCAATAGTGAACCCCCAAATATCTGTAACCCTGGTGCATAGTCTAGAAATAACCTCTGGTTCATGAGCTGCAGCTGTTGTATGGAAGATAACTCCACCAAGGCCATAATATCAAAGATGGCAACTCCATCCTGGTAGGTGAAATGTACATACTAAGAACAAGACCTTGTATATTTCCATCAAGCATAGATGGACATAAGGCATGAAGATCACATCCCCAAAGACAAGGATGCCATGCCTGATGACATCCCTGCAAATTTTTAGTTCTCAAGTAACAGCCCCCTGCCTTTTTGGTGTAAGGCATCACTGTACCGTGCAGTGCTCTGATCAGCCATGGCAGGTGGAGCTTGAATCAGATGGAGGAATCTGGAAGCAAGACAGGGTCACAGTGTTTGGGCGATGAGACATAAACCTTTGTTCCGCCAGCAAGGTCAGTCTCTCTCCATTTGTTTGGACTTTTCCACTCACTCTCAGGCATCTCTTCCTTACGTTCATCTTCATTACACTCTGGGAGGCAGATGGCTGCCTGTTCAGTATTATGAACAGCTGATTGATGCATTTTCTCTGCAAACAAACAAGCAAAAAAAAAAAAAATCCTCAATCCCTAAGCCTGAAGAAATACCCAGGGACAGGAACTCCTTCCCTGTAGTGACTTTCCAGTTAAGTAAATGTCAATGTCGAGTTTAAAGTATGCTTCCCTAACAAGTTAACGTGACACAGATCTTGAAGCAGATCTATGCTGTCCCTAGACCCTACTGCAACCAGCCCAGGATCCACTGCAACAATATCCCCAAACACACTCTTTCAGGGTTCACCCACCTGTGGGGTCCTCTGATCACCAACTTCTCAATAATGATTAAGGCCCTGTCTCTTCTTCACTGATATTTTCTGAATATACCTCTTCTTGACCTTCTTCAGATATAGAAGACCTGCCTTCTGTGCTGCTCAAAATGATAGTAAGCATTCTCTGAGAGGAAAGGTATGGGGTGCTATACATGTTTATTAATGCTAACCGAAGAGGTAGGCAACAGAACCTATGTCCTCCAACTTCATCAGGGAGGAAATGGGCTTTGGGGGAGAAAGCATGATATCTATTTTTCAACAAGAGCTCCTGGTTGACTGGTCACTTTTAGAAGCCAAAGAAATCAGTAAGTACTAAACTAAATTTTTCCTTTAAACACAAATCATGAGATACCCCAAGCCCATGCCCCCAACACAGTACATAGAAAAGACAGCACTGTTATTAGAGAAACATTTATTGAGGTGAATCAATATTATCTACGCAGAAGGAATTATTTTGGTGTGGGAAACTTTTTTCCCCCAGGGAGTTCCGGAGTAACGTTTTCGTCTGAATAGAGACCGATCTCTGAATGCAGGACCCTCACTAGTGGTGAGCGCGGCAGGAGGCCGCTGGGCAGCTTGAGGCCTGAAGGTGGGGCTTGGATGGGGCCCCTCAGATTGGGGGTGCTTCTGACATAACAGCTGGTACTTTAATGCCACAACTTCCTGGGGGTGTCTGTCCCTGTCTCTGACTTCTCTACTGTCTGCAGAGCTCTGTCCAGCAAAGACAGCTGCTGGGCAGCAGAACTAGTCTGAAATAGTGCCTGGAATATTTGCTTGTACCCAGACATTTACACTCAGGATCACACATGTCCTCGGAGCCATCTTTCCTAGAGAAAGTTTTCTTACACACACCGAGATATAGAACTTAATTTTCTTTTATACTTAGTTTCCTGAATAGCAAATTTTAGTTGACTCATTTAGCCTTTACTATCTTCAATCAGAGGGGCTAATTAAATTTGTTTATTTACTATTCACCATTCACAAAAACAAAATTGGTACCTTTGGTATTTAGCTATTAGAGGGGAGCAAAGGGAACTACACATTGAGTTTAATAAACTGGGAAGCATCAGCCTGTTTGCTTGTTCAGCCAGGAAGCTGCAGCTCACCCTCCAGGGAATTACAGCATTTCTCCCAGAGGATTAACACCTTCTTTTCCCGCACTCTGGTATCAAGTGGACCAAGTGGGAGCAGGGGAAGGCAAATGTGCAATAGAAGTCAAAATGGTGCAGGGGGAGGTGCTGGACCAGAGAGACCTGTCAGACTAGCCTGGGGAAAGAAGGGATTAGTTAGGGGTGGACCCATCCAAAGTACATGAAAATGCGAGAAACTGATTGGTCATTTTGAGAAATCACCTGGTCTGCCCCACACCCAAGCTAATACAACCCCAAGGGAACAAAGAAGTTGTCTCTTGTCTAGGTGATGAGCTCTCGACCCATGTGTTCATGTGTCCTTTCCCCACGGCCAGGTGGCCCTAGCAGTTGCATGGCCCATGGCCATGTGGGTTTCCCCTGCAGGCTCCAGGAGGGAACCTGAAATGGACTGCACCTGGAAACACACACTAAGCTAGCTGGCTGCTGGACTGGGCTGGACTTTAATACAGAGTGGGAACCCTGGACGCTAGCTTTTATCTTGGCCTTGCCAAGGACTAAGTTGGACTTCAGACGGGACATTAGAAACCCAAGGAGCAGCTTCTACCACACAAGTAAACCGTGCCACACCACAGCCTCTCATGCGTGGGTCCTTGAAATGCTTTTCTTTCAATCCTGTGAAAGGACATAATTCCCACCAACAGCACTATGAGTATAAAATAAATGTAAATAATTAAACTTTCACATGATCTTGGGGGTAAATCTGTAGAAACTATTTCTCTGAAGTCAGTGAAGCTTAAACCATGTAAACACTTCTAGGATGTGCTACACACACACGCGCACACAAACACACACATCACAAATTCAGTCTTTTCAAAACAAAGTGTTTTTTTTTTATTTTAATATTTTATTTTTTATTTTGACCCTACTTCTTTTTATCCTCTAAAATACAAACATTCTGCTATCTACATCAATCACCTAATAGCTGTAAAAATCCCTGTCTTAGTCATTTCTGGCTGCTGTAATTAAAATACGATGGACTGGCTGCTTAAACAACAAACAGTTATTTCACACAGCTTTAGAGGCTCGAAAGTACAAGATCAAGGTACCAGTAGATTTGGTGCCTGGTAATGCCCACTTTCAAGTTCATAGACAGCTGTATTCTTTCTACCACCTCGTGTGGGGGAGAAAAAACCTCTCTGGGGGTCTCTTTTCTAAGGGCACTAATCCCATTAATGAGGGCTCCATCCTCATGACCCCACCACTTCCCAAAGGCTTCATCTCCTAATACCATCACATTGGGGTCAGGGTTTCAACTGTGAACCTTGGGCAGAACACAGACATTCAGCCTACAACACACCCAAAGGTTGAGGGAGGTTACATTGGGCTCAGTTGTTGATCTTCTCAGTCCTCTAGGTAGGGTGGGACCTAGAAGTGTCAGAGCCTTAGGGTACGTCTTGTCTTGAGCAGCCTCACCTGATTATTCTTGTGGACCCTGTAGATATAATCTTTTCCTAAGAGATCTGCATGCAACTAAAATAGAGTGGTAGGAATTGTTAAATAAGTAGGAGTAAGAACACAATGCAAACATAGAAAAAAGAGCAATTAATTCTTTAGGCAGGACACAGTGGTAGAGCAGGCAAGGAAAACTTCAGAGCTGGTGCCAAATGAGATGAGCCTTGTGAGACTGTGTTCCCCCTCGCTTTTCCTTCCTCCTATTATACTCCTTGTTTGTTTGTTTGTTTCCTTAGACTTTATGGTTTAGGGTACTTTAGCTTCATAGCAAAATTTAGCAGGAAGTACACAGTCCTACATGACCCCCAGCACACACAGGCACAGGCTTCCCCGCTATCAACACCCAGCACTGAGTGCACATTTTTATTCCTATTGATACATTGCCCTTGTTACTCAGCCCTTGACTCTGAGTGGACATTTTCAGAATGGATAACTTCCACGGACACATCACTGTCACCCAAAACCCATAGTTTACATTGGGGTTCACTCTTGGTGTAGTATATTCTATGGGCTTAGGACAAATGTATAATTATGTGTGTCTACCGTTATAACATCAGAGTAGGTTCGCTGCCCTAACAATTCTTTTTATGCCTGTTTATCTCATTCATTGCCATAAACCCAGGAAATCACTGCTTTTTTTTTTTTTTTACTGTCACGAGAGTTTTGCTTTTCCAGAATATCATCTAGGTGGACTGATACACTGTGTAGCCTTTTTAGATTGGCTTCTTTCACTTAGTAATATACATTTAAGATTTCCCATGTCCTTTCATGGCTTAATAACTCATTTCATTTTACTGTTTATGTATTCTATTATTTTAATGTACCACAGTTACTTTATTTATTCATCTGGGACATCTGGGTTGCTTCCAAATTCAGCAACTATGAATAAAGGTCCTATAAAATTTATTTTTAAAAAACATTTTATTGAGATATAATTCACATACCATACAATTCGTCCATTAAAGTGTATATTCAGTGGCTTCTAGTATATTCAGAATGTTGTGCATGTATCACCACAATCAATTTTAAAACATTTTAAACAATCAGAAAGAAATTATGTTCCCTTTAGCCTTCACCCTTCAGTCTTCTTATGCCCTCCAGGCCTTAGGGTATCGCTAATCTACTTTCTTTGTAGATTTGCCAATTCAGAACATTTCCTAAAAATGGAATCATATAATATGTGGCTTTTTGTATCTGGCTTCTTTCACTTAGCATGTTTTACAGGTTTGTTTCTGTTGTCACATAAATCAGTACTTCATTTTTTCATGACAAATAATATTCCATTGTATGAAGATACCATATTTTGTTTAGATGTGAATCATTTAATGAACAGTTGGGTATTTCTATATTTTGGCTATTATTAACAAAGCTACGATGAACACTTGCGTGTATGTTTTGTTGCAGACCTATGCTTTCATTTCTTGCTTTTTCATTTTCCTAACAATTTGGAGTTGCACTTTGCCAAAGCTTGCTCCTTTCTGAGATTTTGGTACTCTAGCCATATTAGATACCCTATGAAATGAGACCTTTTGGGTTTAAATGCAGTTTTTATCAATTACATGCTGACACTCTCAAAAACAGCCCTTGAATCAGCAGGAATGTTGTTGATGCGTGATCCTTAACATTTAAAAATAATGAACACCTTATGTTCTCAATGTCCTATTCTTAGAACGTCTGAAAAGGGTGTGGGTAGAGGAAGTTCAATACAGCCAGAGGCAACATGAGCCAACCTATAACACATGTAATAGTACATGTCTGGGCACAATAAAGCATAAGGTAAGTGCTTAAGGGTGAAAGTAGCAAAAAATTAGGCTAAAAAAGTAGAAGGGGACTCCACCGTGGAAGACATTAAATAACAGTTTAAGAAACTGAATTTGAACTTTGTACTGAGAGCAATGGGAAGCTAAGGTTTTCATAAGTAGAAGAAAGGCAGACCCAGGTCTCTGTTTTGGAAGATGGCTGGCCAAAGAGAAGATGGTTACAAGCGCATGGAGGGATGTGCAAATTAATCACTGCATCACGTAGGACTCTCCCTCTCACAGGTGGTAGAAAACCAGATGAATTCTGGCTTCAGCAAAAATTTTAATTCGTTGGCTTATATTTCCCCACAGTGCAGGGGCAGACTGAGCTTCTGACTCGCCAACCCTTGGTTCTGCTTCTCACTGTTGACGCATTCCCAACCCACTTCTCTCGTGGCCCCAAGATGGCATCCTGGCAGGGAAAACAGAATTGTGGTCCTGGTGTTCTCAACTCAGTTCCCAGCATTCCACCAAACCAGCTCAGTCATAAGAACACTCCTGAAATAATTCCTGGGAACCAGACAATACTATTAGCCAAGTCTATGTCAGTGCTACTCTAAGTGTGGTTCATGGACCAATGTCCGTTTTTACACGTTTCTTACCATCTGCAAGACTTTAAGTATAGAAATTGAAGATGGTTAGAAAAAAACATTTATTGCCATTTGACAGAGTAAGTAAATCTAATAATTTTTAAAAATTGAGGCATGTATTTTGTGTGTTTTTGTTTTGTGTGTCATTTTTCCAGTGATTTACGCTGTCAGTCCACAGTGGGCGAGGATGTGGGAGAAAAGCAAACCGGTTCATCACCACAGAAGGTCTGAGAAACTGTGGTCTGATGTACATGCTTCACTGGGAAACCTGGGGTGAGTGAGCATTCGGGAAGCGAGTAAGACTTTGAGGAGATTGGTCCCTGTCTGCATTAGAGGGGGCTTTAACAAATGCCCACTATAATCAGGGGACCTAATTTGGAGAGGGGGAGGACACTCCCAGTCTTACTTTAGCTCTCCTGTTTTGTTTTTTTTATGCTTTCTTCCACATTGACCTGCCCTTATTCAGAGTCCTTGGTAAGAATATATTCTGCTTAAGTTTTGCAAATGCCCATTTTAAGAGGCTAAACATTACAAGGGCATTTGCGTACCCTCCCTATTGGAACTTTTATTACTAGAATCACAGGACCTAAACCATTAAGACAAAAGAAACCTTGAGTTAGATTAACATAAGATACTTACTAAACTGATTCAAATTCCTTTCCCATGCTTGTAACACTAAGGCACTGAAATGCCAGAGCCTTATGAATAAATCCCCACTTGCACTCCTCTGCATGTGTGTGTGTGTGTCTCTCTGTCTCTCTCTTTCTCTCTCTCTGGGTGTCTCTTTCTCTGGCTTTCTCTGTCTCTCTGTGTGTGTATGTGTACATATCCTGTTCTACTGGTTCTGTTTCTTTAGGGAACCCTAATACCTTTACCAGCCTTTGGGAACACTGGCTTTCGAAAGCACAGTCAAATATCCTGGCTTAGATGCCCAGTAATGCCCACCTTAATCTGGCTCCTCCCTCCTATTTCAAGTTCATTTCATGCGACTTTCCAATGCACACTCTGCCTTACTCCATCTGGTCACCTCACACCCTTGTGTTCGGTACTGTGCTGAGTATGCCTTGGTGTGAGGCCTTCCCAGTTCCTGTCTTCAAGGCCTGATCTACTACTTCACGAAGAGGTAAAAAAGAAATCAAAGGTAGAATGAGAGTCTCACACTTAGAAATATGTGAAACCAGCTTTGAAAAGTAAGTTTTTGTCTCATGTGCCAATCCTGACTGATTGTGGCTATCCGGAATATTTTAGGCAAGGTTCTGAGGTTTCGTCTGAACACAGTGATCTATTAATGATGCCTGATGGTGGAAGAGCAAGAAAGGGGTCAGAATGGACACCTCTGAACTGGTTATTCAGGAAACTAGCTAGAATATTTTCCTGTGCGCTTTGCAATGCCTCCTCAAACAAGATATTGGATCTGTGAACATTTTGAAAATACTAATTTACATTCCAGTCATTTCCCAGATTTACATATGTAGGGAAAGTCAAACAAGAGCATTCAAAGAAGGCAGAAAGAGTGCAGAGAACAGGCTACATTTCCTTCCCCCAAACCCCTGTCCTCCTGTGATATCAAATGTCAAGGCAGAACTTGCCTGCTGGCGTGAGCGAGTGGAGAATGCAAATGTCCCCAACATGCCCACTTAGCGACTCCTTGGCCAAGCTGCTCAGCACCTGACACTGGGACGGCCTTAAAAATGCTTTTCAGAAATCGTAAGGTATAAAAATTCTCTTGGGGCATAAAGTTGCATTGGTCCTTCCCTCACATCCCTGTTTTCTCATCCCCGGGTGACATGAATTTGCAACCATAGATTGTGAGATAAACTTTTGTAAACAACCATCTTTTGATGAAAGAACTGCCTTTAAAGATCTGATATCTTTCGATAACACCTTGGCAATCCTAAAAGTATGGTCCTCTGGAGCCAGTATTTGACAAGCTAAGAGAACGAGAGATTTTCATGGCATGGAATGTCTATCACAGATATTTGGTTCTTCATCATTTAAGCAGCTCCTCTCAACCTTTGAAGCAGTTTTGGAGCCAAGCAGATGGCAGGGGCGGGTTTTACCAAGTGGTAAAGTTTCAGCTGCAAAAGGCAATTCCTAGAACAACAATTCAGAAACTCATTTCCCCCAACACTTATATTGGCAGAGGGTTTATGAATCTTTTTAGGAAAACGAGAAGGAAGCAGTGCATCAGAATAAGGCATTTTTGTTTGCTTAGGTTATGTGGAAGCAAACACTACTGAAGCCAATTCTTTCCTTGTGTTTGCTATTTCCAGGGCAAAGAGCCAGACTTGTCTGAAAATTAAATAATACCAAAAAAGCTAAAGCTTAGGGTCTGCAATATAACAAATCTCCAGCACACGAACCAACTGCTAAATGCATTCTGAAACCATCATATGATAGTTTCAGTTAAGTTGCCCCAACCTTGGTTATCATTACAGACCCCTGCAGAAAGAGCATAATCTGGACTCAAATCTTGCCTCTGATACTAAATAACTACATGATCTTGAACAAATTACATATCTTTTCTGACTCTGTTTCCACAAATGCAATATGTGGTTGAAGGTGGAGGGGACAATAGCAGTCTCGGGGGATTATTGTAGAACGCAGTGTGATGATGTCTATGAAAGTCACTGGAAAATGGTCAGCCTTAAATTGGTATCAGTTTTTCCTCATTTCTATTCTGTCTAGCTTGGCAAAAGTTTCTGTCAAAATAGTTGTCAATTTTCTCCCACCATTTCAGCTTTAACTCATCTATAATTTCCCCTTTATCTTCAAGCAACTTTAATATTAAAAGTTTGTTTTCCTGGAAATTCCCTTTCCCTTTCTCTGGGTGAATTAGGCAGTCACAGTCGGCTTTGGGGATTTTACTTTTGATCCTTTACAAGGTGTATGTAACAGAAACTATAAATGTATTTGTCATTCAAAAGTTATAAAAGTATTGTCTTTCAAATGAGAGTTGTTTAATTCAGTTTAAATTTCTTAAATTATTAGTTGAGATACTTTCTGTGACAAATATCAGAAAATCTATTCAACTGGCTTAAATGATGAAGGGAATTTACTGGCTCCTATAACTAAAAAGAACATAAGACTTTCATGGCTTCTTTTAGGCATGGTTTGGTCCAGGCTCTGGCCTAATTTTTCTGCGGTCGTCTCAGTTCTATCTGCCTTCAAATATTGGCTTTGTTCTTGGGCTGGCCTCCTAAAAGGACTGCCGGCAGCATTCATGATGGTTCTCTATTCACATCTAAGAGTAGAACAAAGGTCAAGGCTAGTTTTTAGCACTACATTCTAATCAGCTGAGCTAACTAGCCAGTGGTCCAAGGCCAGTTTTTAGAACCATTATACAAAAGTCCCAAACTTCACTCTAATTGGACTACCCTGAAAAAAATCTCTGTAGCTAGGGGAATGCCTTGCTTTGATTGGCTGAAATCTGTATCAATCACTATGACAAGAAAATGGGATTCTCCTCAGTGTCTTAAACCAAGCGAGACCCCTGTCTGGATCTGAACATAAGGTTCATCCCTCCTTAGGGGTGGAAAGGAAGAAAAAGTCCTAAAGAACATTGTTAATTGTCAGAATATTTTTTAAAAGTTTTTATATTACATTATAATATAAAGAAAAAAGCTATTTCCAATTTTACTCAATGAATTCAGTTTATTTAATAAACTTACTATACAAATGCAAAGCATCCTGTATGTATCTTCAATATCCTGCAGATGAACATACCTAAATAAGCATCAGTTGGTTCCTGTAGGAAAATCTCATTGTTCAGAGAGCAAGTGAGAAGTTTACAAAGATGTGGGCAGGATTAAGCAGTTATCCAACAGACCAAAGAGGCAAAACGCCAGCACTAGCAACAACAGGGAGCCCTCAGCACCTCTAGGCTTGAAGGGAGAAAGGGAGGGAGGGGTTGTCCCAGCCCAGACAGAGGTGCAGCTGAGCTTCTCTCTGACCTGCTGGCGGCCTTGGATATCGGCAGGCCAGGAAGTCCAGTCAGTGCTGGGCACAGAGCAGGATGGCGGCAGGTGGAGAGCTCAGTGGGATTGGCAGACGACGAATATTTAGTATATATTTTCATTTCTCAATTCTGCCAAATATAATTGTAATTGATATATAGAATAATGAAATTACTTAACACTGATGATAAAATAGAATTTTCCCATTGAGCCTCTTGGCAAAAAATGGGATTGTATGTTTGTAGAAGAAAAAGCTCACCTCAGGTCAATGAAATTAGCCTTAAACATATTGAATAAAGATAATCATATGATAAAAGTTAATCACCAAGACATCTGGAAAGAACTGAGAATGAAAGCTGAAGAAGCAGTGATCCTACATCAGATCACAAACGGAGACATGAGCCTTGGGTCCACTTTGCCCACACTGACCTGTGTGCATAGAACATGAAAGTAACATGTCTTTTAACACCTTTGCTGACAGATCCTCAGTGGTACATTTTCTGACATCTGCAGTCTCAAATCATGATAAAACCATCCATATTCTTAGGAAAACAGGAAGTTTTGTCCTTCTTAGCATCTCAAAGGATTCTTTTTTCCCTTTGCATCATTTTCCATTACTCTCTGCATTCTTATCCTTGTGAACTTCAAGTGGGCCACATAAACTTTCCACATCATCATTCTTTCTCACCGATGAACTAGGGAAGCAAGCTTTGCTCAACCAATTTTTTCCCCAACGTATCCCTCTAGTTGGTTCCCACATTCCAGCAATGCAAGTCTCTGTCTCTTTCTAAATTCAACTAAGCACAGAGTTCTGTGTTCTTACATTGCTCTGGGAAACTGTCTTCCCTGTCCCCACCACAGACACACACACACACACACACACACACACACACACACACTCACAGCCTTTGATTCCCTTTACTGTCCAATGAAATCATTCAAGGCTCAGTCATATCTGGGCTCAACTCCTTAGTAGTATCACCTCATACTACAATTTTCAGGACCATTTCTCATCCTCTACCTGACCGACAGAATTAAAAACCCCCATTTTTCTGCTCACCTGACACTTAGTCCCCAAGCTTTAGAATAGTCCTTATCACCTGTGTTACAGTTAGCTCTTTCAGTGACCACTTTCCCATTAGGCTGTGAGCTGTTAGAGGTGGAAATCATGCAGTTTACCTCTGTATCCCCAGCAGAAGAGGGAGAAGGTTCAGAATGTATGCTGAAAGAGAGAAATTCTGAAAAGCTTTTCAAGATACCCTTAAAGTTTCTGAGTAAATAGAAGTAACTCTTATGCCCTTCTCTCTGCCCCACTGGTACATCAGGGTCGACGAGATAGACGGCAGACATCTGGGCTTCCCACTTGGACACTGGTTTCCCCCTTGACCCAGAAATCAGGTCAAGGCCATCTCAAAAATCCTTTTAAGACAAACACGAGAACAACATGTAATAAATTAAAACCTCTTTTTGCCATTTAATTCTTCGCCAAGTTCAATATGTTACGTTGCTTTAAAATGAGAAGTGTCTGTTTATTAATAAGCAGTAAGGTGGCTGTGTTTATGAAATGGCTTATAGCTACAACACACTGACACAGTTATGAATAAAGCCAACTGCAAAGAGATGAGCAGTGGAAGATCCGAGCTTTTATTTGTTTTCACAAGGACTCCCCCAGTCACTTCATGGTTATGGCAAACCTGTGTACCCCGGAGATCTGTTTAGCCTAGCCTAAGCAGCCATCGTCAGCACCATTAATGCCACAACAAGCTCAAGGAAGTTCTTTGTGGACGGGAGGTAGGGGAAGAATGATGGCATTTTGCTTTAAGCAGACACAGTTCTGAAATCTTTGCGTTGCCCTTGCAGTCAATAAAGACAACCCCCCTAATTTCTGACTATGAAATTTCAATAGCACCCTTCAAGCCGACTCCTCCCTGGCGTCGTGTTTACTGTGCACATTAGGTGGTTACCTAGTGTATAGTAAATCCTCATTACTTGCAACCCACTGTTCTCTAGAACTGCTTGGTAACCCATAGAGGCCGTTAAGTGTACTTGTTTTCCTGCCTCAGGTGGACAGACTTCTCCCCCATCTTGAATTAACAGCATACATATCACAACCACCTGCCAGTGAGGATGGACCGTCCCTGGTTTCTGAAGCAACATACCAGAGAGGAAAGAATGCTTTATTTAGAGAACTAAAGCCTTAGGTCAAAATTCTGGCTGCGTGGCAGTGCTATGGCCAGGGCAAGGAGACTGAAGGTGGCACTCGTTCCTGGGTTTCCCCTGGTCCTGCTCCACCCGTAACAACCTCTGTCATTGTTTTTTAACTGAGGGCAAATTCATATAAATTAACCATTTTAAGTGTAGAGTTCGGTGGCATTTAATACAGTCGCAAGGTTGAGAACCACCATCTCTATCTAGCATTGAAAGTTTTTATCACCCCGAAAGAAAGCCTTCGTACCCATTGAGGAGTCACACCCCATGCCTCCCTCCACCTAACCCCTAACAACTATCAACAGCCCTTCAGCCACTGCGGATACAACGCGTATGGTTTTGAGTACTAATAACTAACTTACCTTGTGCCAAGACATTATTTGGAGAATTTGATGTACATTAATTGAATTCATCCTCGCAAAAACCCAATGAGGTAGACACGAACATGCCCACATGAAGAGCTTATTATTTAATTCTTTAAATACTGTTTCTTCAAGTGTAAAATAAATAAAATGGCAACATGCTAACAACAATTTGCTAAGTACGTCTGTGTGAGGGGCATGGTTCTAGGTCAGGAACCTCAGATAGGACTCATCTCTAACCACTTGGCAGAGCCTGACTTCCTGCAGAACATGGGAAAAGGGATTCCTGCCATGGCTCACTGGGACAGGGCGTGGTCATTGACTCAATGTCTGTCACGGACAACGGGTGAAGTGCTGTGGAGAACAGAAATTTGCCTTCCCTCTTCGGCAAGTAAAAACTAAATAAATATGTATATATAAAAGGACAGGTGAAGTGCAGACACTGCCTCAGTGGAGAACAGGAGGGAAGCCTCACCCTTAGAAGTGCAATGAGGCAGTGAAGGCTGCTTGTAGAGTATTAAGAGCAGAACCGTTGGAATTCAAAACAAACAAAATGGAACATGTTCAAATCTCAACTCCACAACTCATAGGTCATGTCGAAGACATACTATATAGTAGGCAATCACAAAAATAGAGTGAAGTAAATATAAAGAGAGTCAGTGATAAATGTGTGATTATATAATCATAAATAATGATTTCTTCAAATCTTTGAAAATTGTCTGAAATATTGATTTCTCAGTTTGAACTCATACACAGGCCAATTTGAAATGTGGGAAGATTAATTTTGCTCCCTTTACGCCCATTAGTAAATATGAGAGATAATTTTATGTAATGTGAGTATGAGCATCTGGGAAATAGTCAGAGGGGAATGAGGGCTTTTGAGCTGCTAACAAAAGCTGGTTGTTAACAGTTAGTTGATAATGGATCAGCAAGAGGTTATTCTGATGCTCCTAAAAGATCTTCTTTGAGATTCCCAGGAACTAGATAGTCCTTTAGACAGAAGGTAGCAGCCCCAGAAGAGACAAATTACTTCACTAGAAAAACTGGCCTCCTACCATCAGCACTAAACAATCCCAGCCTTCCTCCATGTCAGATAACACCCTCCCACCCACACCTTCCCCTGCAGGCACTGCCCTTCTCCTCCTTTCCCCTTAACTGTCCCAGGCTTTTTGGTAGCTCTCCATGCCATTGTGCCTCCTTCTCACCTCGCATTCATTTCTCAGCCCACTGCAGCCTACCTCCTGGCCCCCTGCCCCCAGTCCACTAAAGCATCTCTTGTCAAAGTCACCAACAGCGTCCTTATGGCTAAACCTAATGGACATCTTTCTGTCTTTGTCTTACTTGGCCCTACTCTGGTTCTGAATGATAACTTTTTCTTGGAAATATTGACTTGACTAAAACTTCCCTAACTCAGTCATCTCATGGTTTTCCTCCTGTGTATATTCAACGATTATACACGCTCTTGGAGACTTTACAAATCACCCAAACGCAACATGCCCAGACTGAATTCATAATCTTTCCTTGTATATACACTTTTCCTCCTATGCCCCCGTTGAAAATGAGTGCCTCCCATATGTACGGGTGCTACGGCTAAGGGCTCAAACACATTGTCTGAGTCTTCCCCCCTGCAGTGCCCGATCTGTCAGCCCACCACCAACCAGTGAGCCCATACTGACTATTACTTTCCCTAAGTAGCACCCAAGTAGTTCTGCTTTTCTGCACCCTTTCTGAAAACGCCCAGTCCAAGTGGCCTACGAAATAACTGGCTGATCTTAATGACCTCATGCCTCTGAGCCTCAACTTGCTGCTTTGCGACATGAGACAGTTAGAACAGACACCAAGTTTCCTCCTTCTCTATATGCTGCGATTGTGAGAATTTCAAGCCATAGAGGGGACCAAGGCAAAATCAATTCCAGTGCTTTGGGGGACCATCTCCCTTTCCCCATTTAAATTAAATACTAGTGCGACCAACGGCGTGCTTCCTATTCTCCCACACCACGACCACAGCAGGGCAACAGCGATATCACAGTCGAGATGAGTAACCTGTTACATCAGACCCTCTCGGGCAGACAGCATTTGAGCTCCTACCATTTACGGGGATAACTGGGTTCCGGTCCTTTGGGAAGGGCCTGGACATTTCAGGGCTAGGGTTTGCAGGCAAAAGGAACCCACCAATCCCTTTAAAATGTGTAACTGACAGTTATCTTCACTTTTGTATTTTAAATATGTTTTGGGGGCTTCATTTCAAACTGCTATAGAGTAAATTGCCTCAGACAGCTTAAATCCAAGGCTGTGGCTTTCTAACTCTTTTGATAGCGACTCACAAAAAATATATAAAATAATTTTTATCGTAGATCAGTATACACACACATGCACAAAACTAATAAAAATGTTTTATGAAATTGTATTTACCCTTGTTACATATAATGTACTCTGATATTACCTATCCCATTTTTGTCTCATTGCTTTTTAAGTGCCTGTCGTAACCCCCACCATTTTATAATAGTTATTTTATAATCCACTACCTGTCAGGACCTGCAGTTTGAGAAACACTATTTCATAATTATAGGCTCCAGTTATCTATAGGACATCAAGATGGCAGAGGAGTGAATGGAAGTCACACTGACCTCCTCCCAGGACCAATCTGGAATTACAACTAAATTGTGGAGAAATCACCCAGAACAAGCAACTGAACAATAGTGAGAGAGAAGCCTTGTAACCTGGGGCAGACAGAAGAATCAGTTCAGCACAACCTGAACTGGCAAGGAGTGCGGTGGAGACACAAGAAGGCTGGCTGGACACCCTGGGGTGGCAGCACCAGAGGGATATTTAAGTGGCCAGTTGGATCACCCTGAAAAGAGCGGGGTCTAAACCATAAATGGGGATCCCCAGCCTACAGCATCGGAGCCCAAAAAGTACAGATAACAGCCAGCTGCAAAAAGCAAAAAGCGAAAAGCGAAAAGCGACAGTGCTGCTCTCTGCCAGAGACGGGTGGCTGGAGACTGAAAAAGCTGTTTAAAGGGCCAACGCATAAATTTTCATTTGCAGCGGCAAAGGTGGGGGCAGAGTGGGCTAGAGATGCCTGAGGAGAGACTGGGGAAGGAGGCTTTGGGGAGAGAACTGATAAAGTAGCCACTGGGATCCTGGTGCTGAGTCAACCCCCACAGGGCAGGAGCCTTCTTGCTCAGGCAGACCACTCCCCTGAGAGGCAGCCTGAGACAAAACAATAGCTCTGCCCCCAGGAGGGACCCTGCCCTGGCCCTGTGCTGCGTGAGCCTGACTGCTGAGTGCAGAGCGGCAGCCACAGACAACAGATCCCCACAAAGGGGAAGGGGCGGGGGGTAGAGTGGACTAGAGATGCTTGAGGAGAAACTGGGGATGGAGACTTTGGGGAGAGAACCGAGAGAGTGGCCTCCGGGATCCTGGGGCTGAATCGTCCCCCATAAGGCAGCAGCCGTTGATGAGCTCACACAGAGCACTGGCCTCTGAGCAGCAGCAGCCTGAGGGGAAACATTAGCCTGACCCCAGGAAGGATTCTGCCCCACCCTATGGTGCTTAAGCCTGACTGCTGAGCACAGAGTGACTAGAATAACAACTGAAGGAGACAGCCACAGACATTAGATCCGTGGCAGTCTCCAACAGGTTGCCTAAGGTCAGACAGGTCAACATCTGATATCATCAGAGGTGGATCCAGAAAGAGAAAACGGCAGTAAATACTAAAGACTACCAGGACAAAATACATTCTGACCTTCTCCATGATTTGCAGTATTTTCTATACAACGTAGCTTTTTAACATTCATTTCTTGTCCATCAAGTTGGTACATATTAAGACACTAGATTTTATACTATATTTTATTTTGCTCCTTTCTTATAATAGCCTTAATCTCTTTACAGTCTTATTAATACTTAGTCATTTGCTGCTGATAGTGGGATTTCAGGGGGCAGTTATTTTTGTGGTCGTGGGTTTGTTTTCTGGGTTTTGTGGTTTTGCTCTAGCAGCCAAATAATGGGAAGACAAAGAAACAGCCCCCAATTGAAAGGAAAGGAGGAATCCCCAGAAAGGCTAATAAATGAAATAGAGGCAAGTAAACTATCAGATACTGAGTTCAAAACAGTGGTTATAAGGAAGCTCAATGAACTCAATGAGCTCAGTGAGAAGTATAAAACGCTACAGGGAAACTATGAGGAACTTCCTGCAAAGTATATCAGCATGAAAAAAGATATAGAAACTATCAACAAGAACCAAGAAGAAATGAAAAATACAATTTCTGAATTGAAGAACACAGTAGGACTCAAAAGCATGCTAGATTAAGCAGAGGATCAAATCAGTGAGCTGGAGCGCATAGTAGAAAAAAACTCCCAGAAAGAACAAGAAAATGAAAAAAGACTCAAAAAGAATGAAGAGGGGTTAAGGGAAATACAGGGTAATGTGAAACATAATAATATCCATATAATAAGAATACCAGAGAGGAAGAAGAGGAGCCAGGGATAGAAAACCTCTTTGAAAAAGTAATGATGGAAAACTTCCCTAATTTGAGGAGAGAATACATCACACAAGTTGAGAAAACACAGAGGGTCCCAATTAAGAGGAACCCAAAGAGACCCACATCAAGACACATCATAATTAAAATGGCAGATATCAAGGACAAAGAGAGAATCTTAAAGACAGTAAGGGAGAAACAGGAAGCAACATACAAGGGAGCCCCGATAAAGCTGCCAGCTGACTTCTGAACAGAAACACTACAAGCCAGAAGGGAATGGCAAGAAATATTCTAAGTGATGAAAAGCAAAGGCCTGCAACCAAGACTACTCTACACAGCAAGGCTCTCAATTAAAATGGAAGGTGAAATAAGGAGTTCCCCAGACAAAAGAAGACTAAAAGAATATACCTCTACCAAGCTAGCATTGCAAGATATGCTAAAGGGACTGCTTTAAGAAGATGAAGAGAAACAGTGAGAGAAAGAGGAATACAAGTACAAAGGGAAAAAATGAATACATACATATCAATAATAATTTTAAATGTAAATGGATTAAATGTTCCATTTAAAAGACATAGAGGAGCTGAAAGGATAAGAAAACAGGACCTTCACATATACTGCCTACAAGAGACCCACCTCAGAACAAAAGACCTACACAGACTGAAAGTAAATGGTTGGAAAAAAATATTCCAAGCAAATAGACAGGAAAAAAAAAAAGCCAGGGTAGCAATACTTATATCAGACAAAATAGACTTCAAAACAAAGGCAATAAAAAGAGATACAGAAGGACACTTCATAACACTCAAAGGAAGAATCCATCAAGAAGACATAAACATTGTAAACTTACATGCACCCAACATAGGAGAACCCAAATACATAAGGAAAATCCTGGAGGACTTCAAGAGAGATATAGACAACAACACACTTATAGTGGGAGATTTTAACACCCCACTATCAACAATGGATAGATTATCCAAACAAAATATCAACAAGGGTATTGTGGAACTGAATGATGCATTAGATCAAATGGGCTTAACTGATATATACAGTACCTTTCATCCCAAAGAAGCAAACTACACATTTTTTTCAAATGCACATGGCACATTTTCAAAGATAGACCACATGATGGGACACAAAACAAGCCTCAACCGATATAAGAAAACTGAAGTCATATCAAACATTTTCTCAGACCACGAGGGCTTAAAACTAGAAACCAACCTCAAGGAAAAAACTCAAAAACATTTGAACTCATGGAGACTGAATAGCATGCTATTAAACAATGAATGGGTCGATAATTAGATCAAAGAAGAAATCAAAATTTTCTGAAAACAAGTGAAAATGAACATACAACAGTCCAAAACCTATGGGTCACAAAGAAGGCATTCCTGAGAGGAAAGTTCATAGCAATACAGTCCTACCTAAAAAAGATAGAAACATTTCAAATAAACAACCTAACCCTATATCTACAAGAACTGGAGAAACAACAAACGAAGCCCAGAGCGAGCAGAAGGAAGGAAATAATCAAGATCAGAGCAGAACTGAATGACATAGAGGCTGTAAGAACAATTCAAAGGATCAATAAATCCAGGAGCTGGTTCTTTGAAAAAATAAACAAAATCCACAAGCCGTTAGCTAGACTCATCAAGAAAAAAAGGGAGAGGACACAAATAAATAAAATCAGAAAGGAAGGAGGAGAAATTACAAATGATTCCACAGAAATACAAAGGCTTGTAAGAAATTACTATACACACTATATGCCAAGAAATTTGAAAACCTGAGTGAAATGGGCAAATTTATAGAAAAATATAATCTTCCAAAACTGAACAAAGGAGCAGCAGAAAGCCTGAACCGACCAATAGCAGCTGGTGAAATTAAAACAGAAATCAAAAAACTCCAGGCACATAAAAGCCCTGGACCAGATGGTTTCACAGGAGAATTTTACAAAACATTTAAGGAAGCTCTAACCTCTGTCCTTCTCAGACTATTCCAAAATAATCCAAGAAGAAAGAAGACTCCCAAACTCTTTTTATGAGGCCAGCATCATCCTAATCCAAAATGCAGATAAAGATAAAACAAAGAAAGAAACCTACAGCCCAATATCGCTGATGAACATAGATGCTAAAATCCTTAACAAAATATTGGCAAACCACATTCAGCAATACACCATGATCAAGTGGGATGCATGCCATGGTGTAAAAAGATCATACACCATGATCAAGTGGGATGCATCCCAGGGATTCAAGGATGGTACAATATTTGCAAATCAATAAATGTAATCATCGCATAAACAAAAGGAAAGACAAAAATCACATGATCATATCAATAGATGTGGAAAAAGCATTTGATAAGGTACAGCACCCATTTATGATAAAAACGCTCAGTAAAGTGGGAATAAAGGCGGCATACCTCAACACAATAAAGGCTATATACGAGAAACCTACATCCAACATTATACTGAATGGACAAAAACTAAAAGCTTTCCCACTAAGATTAGGAACAAGACAAGGATGTCTGCTTTCACTTCTATTCAACATAGTATTAGAAGTCCTAGCCACAGCCGTCAGACAAGAAAAAGAAACAAAAGGCATCCAAATTAGAAAGGAGGAAGTAAAACTGTCATTGTTTGCAGATGACATGATAGTGTACATAGAAAACCTTGTAGACTCTGCCAAAAAGCTACTCGATCTAATAAGTGAATTTGGCAAAACATCAGGATATAAAGTCAATATTCAGAAATCAAAGGCATTTTTATACACCAACAATGAAATATCAGATGCAGAAATCAGGAAAAAAATCTCATTTACTATAGCAACGAGAAAAATAAAGTACCTTGGAATAAACTTAACTAAGGAGGTAAAAGACCCATACTCAGAAAACTACACAACACTGAAGAAAGAAATTAAGGGAGACACAAATAAATGTAAGCATATCCCATGTCCATGGTTGGAAGAATTAACATCATCAAAATGTCCATATTACTGAAAGCAGCTTATAGATTCAATGTAATCCCTATTAAAATACCAAAGACATATTTCACAGGTACAGAACAAACATTTCAAAAATTTATATGGAATCATAAATGACCCCAAATAGCTGCAGCAATTTTGAGAAAGAAGAAAGTAGGAGGGATCACAATGACATCAAACTATACTACAAGGCCACTGTAATCCAAACAGTCTGGTACTGTCATAAGAGCAGACACATAGATCAATGGAACAGAACAGAGAGTCCAGAAATAAACCCATGTCTCTGTGGTCAACTGATATTTAAAAAGGGGACAGAAGCATAAAATGGAGTAAAAATAACCTTTTCAACAAATGGTGTTGGGAGACCTGGACAGCTACATGCAAAAAAATGAAATTCAACCACCAACTTGCACCACATACAAAAAAAAAGTCAAGATAGATAAAAGACTTAAATATAAGTCATGACGCCATAAAAGTCCTAGAGGAGAACATAGGCAGGAAAATCTCAGATATTCCATGCAGCAATATTTTCACCAATATGTCCCCTAGAGCAAGGGACAGAATGGAAGGAATAAACAAATGGGACTTTCTCAAACTAAGAAACTTCTGCATGGCTAAAGAAGACATCAGCAAAATGAAAAGGGAACCAACCCTACGGGAAAATATATTTGCTAATGATACTTCAGACAAGGATTTGATCTCCAAAATATATAAAGAACTCACACAACTCCACTCCAGGAAGACAAACAACCCAGTTAAGAAATGGGCAAAGGATCTGAACAGACACTTCTCCATGGAGGGCATACACAGGGCCCATAGACACATGAAAGGATGCTTAGCATCACTAGCCATCAGAGAGATGCAAATTAAAACCACAAAGAGATACCACGTCACACCAACCAGAATGGCCATCATAAGCAAATCAACAAACAAGTGCTGGTGAGATTGTGGAGAAAAGGGAACCCTAGTACACTGTGGATGGAAATGCAACTGGTGCAGCCACTGTGGAAAACAGTTTGGAATCTCCTCAAAAAACTAAAAAGGGAACTGCCTTTTGAGCCAGCAATTCCACTGCTGGGATTATACCCTAAGAATCCTGAAATGCCAATTCAGAAGAACCGATGCACCCCAATATTCTTAGCACAATTTACAATAGCCAAGTGCTGGAAGCAACCTAAGTGTCCAGTGGTAAAAGAGTGGATCAAAAAACTATGGTACATTTACACAATGGAATACTATGCAGCAGAAAGAAAGAAAGAGCTACTATGCTTTATGACAGCATGGATGGAACTGGAGAGCATTATGCTAAGTGAAATAAGCCAGGCGGTGAAAGACAGATACCATATGATCTCACTTATAAGTGGAACCTAAACAACAACATAAACAAGCAAGCAAAATATAACCAGCAACACTGAAATAAAGACACAAACTGACAATGACCAGAGGGGAGGAGAGAGGGGGATATCAGGGGAAAAGGAGGGGAAAGGTCATCAAGGAACATGCGTAAAGGACCCATGGACAAAGCCAAATGGGGGAAGGATTGAGGGTGGGAGGTAGAGAGGGGTGGGACTGAGTAAAGTGGTGACAGGAAAATGTTGACATAAAAAAAATAGACAGGAGGAGGCTAAGAATAGTACAGGAAATTGAGAAGCCAAAGAACTGATATGTACAACCCATAAACATGAACTAAGAGGCGTGGAGATGATGGGGTTGGGCGCACGGTGGAGGGGATAAAGGGGGGGGGGAGTGGGACAACTTTAATAGCATAATCAATAAAATATACCAAAAATAAATAAATAACATAAAATAAAATTATAGGCTCCAGACACTCTAGCCAGTAGTCTGGTGTCCAAATTTTTAAAATGACTTATTTAAATGCATTATCAAAAAGCAATACTTACTAAAGAAACCTAAGTCCCCCAGAAGGGCATTTTATTGGGGATTCCTACCATCATTCACCAAATGAACAACCAGCCTTCCCTTTGCAGAACTGAGTTGTGAGCAAACTATGAAGTAAAAATGGCATAAAATCAGAAAAGAGTTGGAAAAGGAGGACCATCACTAAATGCAATGTGGGTCCCTTTGGAAAACGTGAAATAGCTTAGAGTGAGGTGAATGAAACAAAGCAGAAAAAAAGATATTAATGGAGAAAAGATCAAGCTTGCCCCTTCTGTCGCCAAGCCTCACAACTTGCACTTACGCTTTCCAACCCTGTAAGACAGAGTAATATCGAGAATGACTTCAGTAATCATGTGGCCCCGAGTATCTCAGCAGACATCATTTAAGTCATTTAAAAGGATAACTGCAAATAAAATTAGTTCATCCTAGTTATGCAAAAATGATAAATTCAAATAAGCAAGGTAATTTGCTTCTAAATTAAAATTTTTTTCAATCACTTGGCATCTCAAATCAAAGTAAATGGGTAATGTTACCAATTATATCAATTTGACTCTTAAATTTAAATACATAAACATATGATGAACAAGATTAAAATTCTTATTTGATATGCACTTAACTTATTAACATCTGCACTAGGGTAGAGATCCACATTCAAGATGCGAAACAGGATCACGTCCTTGAAGCCAAAGACAGTTGCCGCCAAAGGGTCTTTGTGAGAGCCTAGCAACACAGTGAGCCCCCAAAATGTATTAAATAGGTTAGCCACCTCAGGAAAAGCAAGGTAGCTTACATTAATGAAGGCAACACTGTGGAAGCTTACTAAATATTTATCAAGAAAAATATTTGATAAATAATAAAAATATTCCGTTTTAGGAAGCAGAATGATAATGTGTTAAACTTCAAGTGGCTGCGCCTATGAACACAGGCTTTCATAGGAGGCAAAGAAATGGATATGTATTGAACATCTGTGTTTGGCCAGGCAGTATCAGGAAACATCAAGTACACTGGAGCATTGGAAGATAGGGATCAAAGACGTTAAGCAACTTGCCCTAGGTCATATGGTGATAAAGGATAGAACTAGGATTTAAACCCCACCACCTGATTATAATCAATTATTCCTGTCACATTGATATCACTTTATCCTGAACCAGTACTAAAAATACATTATTGTTAAGCTATTTGCTTAAATACCAACATTTCCTCAGATTTATGACCAAAGTCAATTTAGAATCCAATTTCAAGGCTCATGAGCAATAAAATGATCTTTAAAGAAAAAAATACATAAAAAGAAAACATGTATTCTGGGTGGCATTATGAATTTTTCAAACACTTGATAAAGTAGTCTTTACGTTTCATATAATGATGAAAGAAGTTACCTATTACTATGTAACAAACCACATCAAATTATAGCAGCTTAAAAACAATACAGTGATTTACTCTTGTGTCTTTTCGTTGGGTGGATTGGCTGGGATTGCTGAGGGTCTTCTAGGAAGTGTAGTCAGGTGTCAGCTGGGGCTGCAATCATCTGTGGGCTCAAGTGGGCTTAACATCACGGTCGCTCATTCACATACTGGCAGAGGATGCTGGTTATTACTCGGGGCCGCCGAATAGAGGGTCTATAAGTGGCCTTGCCATGTGACTTGGGCTTCTTTCAGGGTGGTGGCTGGGTTCCAAAAGAGAGCCTCCCAAGAGTACATGTTCCAAAAGACCCAGGATTCTTAGTCCAGAGTTTCGGAAGTCCCAGAAAGTTGCTTGCACAGCATGCTGTTCATTGAGCCAGTCAGTAAGGTCTAGAGGCAGGAGGTTCAACCCCACTTTTGTTATGAGAAACAGTATGACATAAAGGGAGTAAGGATATTACTCCTCACACCTTAGTCTTTTGCATCCCACCCTGGCATCTCTACTTTATCCAACTGAGCAGAGGGGAAATATGTAATAAAATTATAATATAAATTACTTTGTTGTATTTTCTTTATTCTTTGGCTTGGTGTCTTCCTCTGGATGCACAGCATTTCCCGAATAAGTGGGAAAAATTAAAGTCTCTCCCTTTCCATTCTACTCTCTTTTTTTCCTTCATTACTTTTCTTTCCTTCTTTCTAACAGAAGCTAAAAAGGTAAAAAATGAATAAATTAAGCAGCAGCCTATCTAATTAGCTAGTAAATCTTATGGTTAGTTTCTACCCATATTTCCCATTTGCTATCTACCTGACTGATTCAGTCATCATATTATATGATCGGTAATAATAGAATTGGTTTAATGCAAGCAAACAATAGGCAAAAAGTGGGAAAGAAAAATTAGATAAGTAAGACAGAAGGAAAATATAAATGGCAGGTAAATAAATCAGGAAGACTGAAGAGTATTAAGCCCAAGTGGCTGAAAAGACCAACAGAAACAAGCCAAATTCTCCCCAAATGCTGCTGCACCCGTCCCTTCCTTTCCAGTCATGGCCACTGTTGCCAGCCTCGTCCAGCTTTATTTCTTTCTGCCCAAATTACCATCCTACCTAATCTCCCAGTCTACAGTTTGTGTCCTCCTTAGGAACCACCAAAAACACTGTTTTCCTCATAGCGTTCCCAATTTAAAAACAAAAAACAAACAAAATAACACCATTAAATGACATCTGAAGGATAAAGTCCAATAAAAGCATTTTAAGGATTCTCATAATCTGACCTAACCTTCCTTTCCAATCTTGTTTCTCAAGCCTCCTTTACATAAAACCATTGATTCAACTAGAGCACACTGCTCACTGTATCTATGTACATAGAAAAATGAGACTACATCTACTACATCATGAAAAATAGGAACTCTAAATCAAAGAAAATAATAACTAACAAAAGATCGTGTTTCACAAAGCAGTGTGACGACGTTTCAAGCTCGTTAATTATAGCACTCAGGGTCCAGACCACTTCTCACGAATACAGCCTTCCCATTTTTCTCTCCCGTCCTTGGCTTCAACTGATCTTTTCCCCAGGAGCTTTTCCGCTGCTCTCTGCCTTCCCAAACCCTATCTCACCAGAACACACAAGAAGATCTCTTCTTTATGGGAACTTAGGTTAGCTGATTAATTTGGAAGTGCGATTAGCGGGATTATTCTGGACTTGAAATACATTGTTTAACTACAATCATCTGTTTTGTTTCTCTATAGAGACCAAATTGCCCAAGTTGCATTCACCTTTTGCTCTGCAGATTTGTTCAGTACAAAGTAGTTTAAAGGACCATTTCTCTCCAGTTTAGTAGATAATTCAACCAGCATCCACTCATTTACATAACTTGGATTTGCAATAATTACAAACAGTAATTACAGAAACAGTTCAGAAAACACCATTGCAAATATTGTAACTCTTTGGGACTCTGCTATAAATGGGATTTTTTTAATAGGATATTTGAAGATAATGATGTGTGTAGTCCATGATCAAACAGATTTTGTGGTGAGAAAAATTTATTGTCAGGTATAATTAAAGCTATAGATACCATTTTGAAAGTACAGACTTTACAGGGCAAGGAAAGAGACTTTTTGTAGCAAAGTACAAATTAGGAATAATTACAGTGATAATCATAGAATGTCAACATCCATATTCATTATGACGAGCTCAGTATCCTTCAGAGTTCCACTGGAAAGCGTCAGTATAAAAGCAAAGGAAGTTTTGGGAAGAATACCTTTGAAGTATTAAGAGGTAGAGTGATTGGCAGCCAGAAAACCTAAAAGTGGAATAAGGCAATGTCTTGATCACCAACAGAAATTGTACACTTCAAAATACCTTATTAAAAAGGAAATGTTTTTCTTTTTCATGTCCAATGTTGCATGCAATGGTGGTTGTTTTTTAATCTATTTTGAATTCAAAACTGGGTATAACTAAACTTTTTAGGGGAGTTTATAAGGTGATAACATTATAAAGAAAGGTAAGTAAAAGATCATTATATTAGGCAGGAGAGTGAAGGTTTCTGGGGCAAAGCTGTATTATTTGACATGAGCGGTTCTATGGACGCTCAATTCACTCTGTTCATCTATGTTTTATGCAGTTTGCTATTTATGCAAATGTTACATAAAAACGTTCACTGATAGTAATGAAATCTTCAACTTCTACAATTCATTAGCTTGTAGGTATCTGTTTCTGCCGTAATTAGTGCTTTGTTCACATTCCCTTTTGCTCAAATGAAGTTGGCTGTGTATTTAGTAATGACTTGTTTTCTAGAAGAAATAGTGAAGCTGGTCTGACCCTCAGTGACATTTTGAAACAGCCTCTTTATGAATGGGCATGAGATGTCCTTCTTAAGACAAGGATACAGTGTTATACTTTGTATTATTTAAAGAACCTGATACCATCCTACACAACTAATATGCATTCATTCATTTGACAGCTATTCATTGACTTACCTACCAACCGACTACCTGGAAAGCCACAGCATGTTGCTAGTTGCCTTGTTTAAATGGCATTTGATGAGTGCTATAAAGATGCTAGAAATTCAGCATTTCTCCCAGCTATCAAATTTATTTTGGCTAATGGATATCACTTACTCTCACTTTCATTTAAGTCTTACGAAGGGTTACTACAGAGGAGGTTGACCCCTTGGGAGGTGGAGATTCAGTAAAAATTAAAACAGAAAGAGTAGAGGCAGGAGGGAATTTTAAAAAGCAGAGGAGTAAGGAGGCAGAGGTTGTACAACCAGCATGGCTTCAGCGCCCTGTAGCTTAGGCTTCGCCAGGTACTCTTCCTTTTCCCTTACTTGATCTTCCCTTTTGCCCATGCCCTCAGCTGGAGGAATCATACCCCACGCAGATGCCACTGAGACAGATCAAAGCTAAGGGAAGGTCCTGGGATCAAATCTTGTCTGAGTAGGGTCAAAACTTCCGAGCAGCAAATAGAAAAAGCCAGAAGATAAACATCACCCATTTTCAAAGGAGTGCCAAAGGTGAAATGCAGAAAAGCCAAAATTAGCAATCAAGCCCCAAGGCATGAGGACGGAGCCAGAGGCTGGGAGGAGAAGGGGAATCAAGAAAGTCAAATGCCAGGTGAAAACAGAAACTGAGACTTGGAAAGAAAAAGTGAAATAAAGGGTCCAAGACAATAGCTGGAACAATTTTGTGGGGTTTGATACTGGATTTGGGTGAGTATGGGTTAACTTAAAAGCATAGGGTCTGAGCAGACACTGTCCCTCCTTATGATTTTTATCTCCCATCTTATTGACAGTCTGCTATTGACAAGGCATTAAAACCACCAAACAAAATCAGGAAACCAGTTTTTGTTTTTGTTTTTGTTTTAATATTATGAATTCCTGTTTCTATTCCTTTTTTTGGTATATTTTATTGATTATGCTATTACAGTTGTCTCATTTTCTTCTCCCCTTTATCTCCTCTGCTCTGTACCCCATCCCATCATCCCCAAGTCAACATTTTCCTGCCACCACTTTCCACAGCCACACCCCTCCCCACCTCCCACCCTCAATCCTTCCCCCATTTGGCTTTGTCCATGGGTCCTTTATGCATGTTCCTTGATGACCTTTCCCCTCCTTTTCCCCTGATATCCCCCTCTCTCCTCCCCTCTGGTCACTGTCAGTTTGTGTCTTTATTTCAGTGTTGCTGGTTATATTTTGCTTGCTTGTTTATGTTGTTGTTTAGGTTCCACTTATAAGTGAGATCATATGGTATCTGTCTTTCACCGCCTGGCTTATTTCACTTAGCATAATGCTCTCCAGTTCCATCCATGCTGTCATAAAGCGTAGTAGCTCTTTCTTTCTTTCTGCTGCATAGTATTCCATTGTGTAAATGTACCATAGTTTTTTGATCCACTCGTTTACCACTGGACACTTAGGTTGCTTCTAGCACTTGGCTATTATAAATAATGCTGCTACAAACATTGAGGTGCATAGGTTCTTTTGCATTGGTGTTTCAGGATTCTTAGGGTAAAATCTCAGCAGTGGAATTGTTGGTCAAAAGTCAGTTCCCTTTTTAGTTTTTTGAGGAAATTCCAAACTGTTTTCCACAGTGGTTGTACCAGTCTTTGCTTCCACCCACAGTGTACTAGCGTTTCCTTTTCTCCACATCCTCGCCAGCACTTGATGTTTGTTGATTTGTTTATGATGGCCATTCTGGCTGGTGTGAAGTGGTATCACTTTGTGGTTTTAATTTGCATCTCTCTGATGGCTAGTGATGCTAAGCATTCTTTCATGTGTCTATGGCCCCTGTGTATGTCCTCCTTGGAGAAGTGTCTGTTTAGGTCAGGAAGCATTTTTGGCAGTCTTGCTAATGAACCAACTTAGTCCAGACAGATTTGGCCATGAAGATAACCACATCTCTTAAGGACAGTTCTCCCTAGATTCCTTCATTGGCTATTTTTGGAAACAAAGCACTTAAAGAAATTATATGTTTAAATAAGTTAGTTCAAGTTTGAGCAACCTGAGACACTGGTAGATGGAAATGCCTTACTTACCAGCAGAAAATTTACTGAACACATACTACGTCCCATGCAGCATGCTTACCCAAAGTACTTTAAATATAATCCAGTGTATTTAACATTTTTTAACTTCTCCATCTGATTAAAATCAGATTTTTAAAAATATTTTTTTATTTATTTTTAGAGAGGGGAAGGGAGGAAGAGAGGGAGAGAAACATCAATGTGCGGTTGCCTCTTGAGCGCCCCCTAATGGGGACCTGGTCCACAACTCAGGTATGTGCCCAGACTGGGAACCTAACCGGCAACCCTTTGCGTTGTAGGCAGACACTCAATGCACTGAGCCATACTAGCCAGGACTAGATTCTTTTTTTAGGATCTTGATCTTCTCCCACCCCAATTTAAACCATAAAGACTGGGACTATCTTGCCATATTCTTTTTAACCACCGTAATTTCCAGTCAACCCTCAAAAAGTGAAGTATGCACCGGGGGCTCTTAGCATTTGGCTATTATTAGCACCTCAAAGATCATCTGAATTCTAACTGTTTCACAGTAGAAAAGTGACTTGTTCAGTCAATCTACTGCAAAGTGTATAGTATCAGCCTAAAAATAAGTCTTTTCTTTTTCCTTATTGTCTTGTCTTTCTTTCTGATTTTCGGAGAAGAAGCAACAGTAATTTAAACTTCTCTGCTATGTGGCCTGAGCCAGGGCTTAACAAAGAGTACAGGTGCGTGTGTGTATGTGTGTGCTCAGGTGTTTGTTCACGTCACACAATGTGATTGCTGATGTGAGGTGGGAGGCAGGCACGTGCATATTTATGTCAAAGAGAAAAAGAGATGATAGGACCCACACCAAAAAACACTTCATTTTGGTGGCGTTAGTGTTATATTTTGGGGAGAGATTTAGGGAACAGCTAGGGGTATGGATTCCTATCAAACTGTTAGGGAGGCTCAGGTATGAAGGCAACCAAAGGCTTTACCAGCATTAAAATATTTCATTCTAGAAAAGAAAAACTGCAATGCTCAGTCGTCTCCTCCCCCGTTTCTCACTTCCTTGGTGCCCTTCCAAGGTAGGGCCCCTTGGTGTTGGCTTCTCAGTCCTCCCCCCCGGGGAAGGCGTATCAAGGCCAAGAGGGCCAGATGGGGCTGCTGGCAGAGACGCTGCTGATCTGGCTCTTTCTTATCCTGCTCTCCGTCTGCCGGTGCTTTTGGTGGTGGCAGCGCCTGTCCGGATCAGGTTCGAATTACCCCCGCCCCCCTCCCGTGGCTGGCGGTATGTGCCCCCGTAAGCATGCAGTTGTATTCTTCAGTCCTCTACCTGCTCCGGGCTGTAAGGTGCAGTTTGTCTCGTGACGTCAGCTCTCTCAGGACAGCTATTTGGTCACTAGCCACTTTGAATACCCTGATCACCTGCTCATCTATTCTTTCTATTTTAAAGGACGGTGCTGGGGTGCTCAGGGAGCTGTTGTATTGATTTCCACGTTTGCCAAGGCGTCCAAGTGTGAGCTGCCTATCACGATACTGACTTTAATAAAAGGTTATCACTGTGATCATTACTTAGCATTTATATAGCTCCTCACAATTGTTTACCCATTATTCCTCAGAGAACCCCTGTCAAGGTGATCAGTATTAGCAACCCCATTGTAGAGACAATAAATCAGGGAGAGGTTTTAGGAGTATCCACAAAAGAACACAAAATGAATA